>CBVK0101357287.1:0-11149 GCA_900067695.1 Picea abies | reverse complement strand
ACTCTATGTCTAGAACATATCGTGACCATTGGATTACATAACTACAAATGCATACTAATGCATACTAAAGAAACACACTAATAAACACATTTTTACTTAAAGACACATTAGACCAATTTCATCTTAACTAACTCCTAAGTGTCTAAATATCCTAACATCCCCCCTTAAGAACAACATGGGATAAGATTACAGAATTTATAAAGGAGACACAATCAAAAAAGGAAGGAGGCATTAGAGCCTATCCCCCTTATTATTCTTTAGGTTGCTCCTTATAAAGGAACAATAGCAGGGCACCCTATGGAGAACAATATCCTCCTCGATCTAAGCTTTACTGAAAGGTTCCTATGCTTTACTGAAAGGTTCCTATAAAATAAACAAAACAACATTAAGTAAGCAATTAGAAAAAGTGTAAATTTGATCAATATAGTCATAGAATAACTTTTAATTTCACAAAATTATTTTCAACAAATTTAAAATATATAAAAAATACAAGTTAATACAATTATAAAGATACTCACTAGCCTACACTATGAATTCTTCTCAACATAAATCACATGGAGTATAAAGACAATGCATAGCCTACCCATCAAACAATGGTTGAACACAAATAATATAAAACTTCCATTACTGAATTATCGAATTATGATTTTATCAACTCCACCACTATTACAATGAATAAGAATTGTGTTGTAATCACCTCCTAAACATCATAGAGTAAGTAAGCCCAAAATCGATCAAAGAGTAAGTGATTACAATTATTGTTTTGAAAACATTATGCGTAATTTAATTCAATATCATAAAAGAGTAATAAGGAAAACATCTTAGATTCAAAAAGATTGGCATTTCCCATTCATGTAATCATTATAAATTCAATTCACTATGATGAAGTCTATAACATATTAATTATTGAAACAATATAACATATAAATTATTATAAATATGACATGTAAATGATTATATCATATATAAAATCATCGTAACTCATAATCATTATTCAACATTATTATAAATATAAATTAATACTGCCTTCATGTTGGCGAATATAACTGGAGTAATAACTCTGCACTGGTAATTCTTGAAGGTAATTCAAATTTTATCAGATGGAGATGATCTCATCCTCTCCGGATTTAGTGACCATAATTGCGCTAACTACAAGAAGCGACCAGAAGCGAATGTGTGGTGACAGAAAGAGTAGGAATGTTAAATTTATGACTATTTGGTAGCTCACTCAACAAGCCCAACCTTCATATTGTCATCACTCAACAAGCCCAACCTTCATATTGTCAACAAGAACCTAACCTCGGAGGAAACCAGGTCATTAAGAATCGATATGCACACATCACACGCTCATGCAAGGCGCTAAGCAGGAAAGAAAATCCACAATCTATATTATTAAATCTTTGCAAAGTAAAATAAAAATCTCTTAAACTGTAGTTCGGTTGCTCTGGGATTAATTAAATAGATAAGTAACAATTGCTATTAAATTTTTGTAAGAACACTGCTTCGGAAACCCACCTATCTCCAATAAAATAGTTTTACAAAGACTGATAAGACGGTGCCATCCCGCACAGGTTTTTCGTATGAAATCACAACGCTATAATTGGTTGAAGTAATCGTGAGAGCAATTCGATACACAAATTTGTATCCAGTCAGGAGGTTAGGTGAAAGGTAGAGATCAACGTTAACAAACTAGACAATGAGAAATCCAAGAAAAAAAAAATGATAACAAAAGTGATTAGACAATGAGAAATCCTAGAAAAAAAATGATAACAAAGGTGATTAATCAACCTACTGTCATCTACGACTTGACTGCAGCTGCGAAGTCGGAGGAAACACATTGGAATTTAGACTAAAAGGAAAACGGTGAAAGGATTCACGTTGATCCTCCATTAATTGATACACCTTAACAAATACAATAACTATGAAAATACTAGTTACCTATTAAAAGGATTTTTGTAAGTCTCTTTTCCGAGGACTACTAAGCATCGCCAACCTATTTAACAATCATGTTTTAATAAAAGGTTGAGGCTCACATTTTAATAAAAGGTTGAGGAAATGTATGGCCAACATTCCAAAGAAGGTAAGTTATAGAGATTGTTTTTGCACCGAGTAAGGTAACCTCGAATCCTTGATATGGATGTGCAAAGTGAAAACTGTTAAATTCCTCAGTGCTGCAAGATAGAACATTTACATGACATCTAAATATCCAAGGAAATTCCAATCACAAAATGGAGATTTATTAACTATTATTTATATATGTTTATAACTATTATTAGTTAATTAAAAATATCATGAATATTTTGCCCAATACGTGTAGGTACTAGAAATTTTAAAGAAGGAGCAGATTAATTCTCTGTGGCATATCGTAATGAAAAAAAATGTACGTTCCAAAACCATGTAGCAGATAGCAAAGGAACATGTTACATTAACAATTGCATTGTTAAATTCGAGATTTATAGTGGAGATCAATACTTGTCTTTTAAGGAAAATACTCATGTTATTTTGATTGATCTGATCCGACATTAGAGATAAGGGGATAATACGTACATGAAGATCAAGGACAGTAATATAAATCAACCTAATAGTGAGAAATATAACTGATACATTATTCAAGGATCAGTCGGAAAAATTCACTTAAATACACAAACCAAAATTGAATGTCAATGGTGATGAATGAATACAAGGGTCGCTAAGCCTTGAGTGTTAATCCGAATAAAAAGGGAGTTCATGACTAAAATTTAAGGAAATAAAACAAAATCATCAATGACTACTGAAATCAATCGGATTAAGTAAAGCTCAAGGAACACATCCACCTTACCAGTCCCAGATGTCCCTCAATGATCTTGGATAATGGATTGTTATGAATATATTCTCTGGAAATTGTTATGGTGAAGCTACATGCTGGGTAATAATACCTTGGTTAATAAAAAAATTCTATACTTTTCTTTTATAATCATTTATCCTAAATCATTCGATCCGTAATGCTATTTTATCCATAAAATATATATCTATTCTAGGAAATAGAAATTACATTGACCATTACAAGTCGGTATATACACTCATTAAATTATATAAAAAATCGTCCAGGAAATAAAATTTACATTGATCCATATAAGCCGGTATAGATATCCAATAATTCTCATCTAAAAACATGAACATCAAAAGAAAATAAATACCGTAACCAAAATATCAGTTGATGGTGATGTTGATCCTTCGACCTCTCTATTCACAAGTCCCTCCAAAGTTGTTAATCAATGGACTTCACCCATACCTCCCACAATGCTCCCACAATGCTAAGGGTACTATTCTCTCCCCTTAGTCCCTCCATCCACAAAGGGGTCACACATAATTTCAGATCCAAAAACTAGCTCAAGCTTACCCTCACAAGGAGAGACTTCCACATATGCCAAAGAGCTATAGCACCTGAGAGTCCCTTGTCCTTAGGACCCAATAACTTTTTCCCAAGGCTTCAAGGAAAGATAAAAAAAATACTTCACCAAATAAACCTCTAGAGAGCTCAATCATGACTCAAGAAGAAAGAGAATATAGTTTTCACCAAATGAGAAAGTTGGAGAAGAAAATGAATAAAAATATGATACAAATGGAATATATGGAAAACAAGATGGAAAAAAAATGGATGCAAAGATGGAAGAATTGAAAAATTCCATGACAACCATCTTGTTACATACCATCATACCATAGATGAGAGGTTCTCTTAAGGAGATGTCATAAAATAAGGAAATCATATAAATGTGGAGGCAATAAATATTGAGCCCCAAAAGCATGATTATTCATCACCTCCAAATCCACATCATCAGGGGTTCCACTTGGCAACAAGGAACTACTTAATTCCCAAGATCAATATGAGGAAGTTTGATGGTAAAGGTCCTATAAGATGGATATTACAGATGGATAAATTCTTTGATCTACACCAAGTTCCAAGATTAAAAAAGGTAACTATCGCATCCTTGTATTTATAAAATGATCAATTTGTTTGGTATCAATGGATTTGTGAAAGAAAAAATGATTCTATTATCTCTTGGTCCATTTTTATGGAATAATTGATAGCACATTATGGTGATATCAAGAGAAATACATTCTTTAGTCAATTGATAAATATTTGGAAAAAAAAGGTCCATTACAAAGAACATTGAAATATTCCAAAAGCTCAATGTCAAGGTAAAGACCATTCCAAAGGATAATTCGTTAGACCTCGTTTTGTGCACTTTAAAGGAGAACATTCAACATGAGGTGCATCTCTTCGAACCTAACTCCCTAGAGCATGATTTTATTATGGCAAGGAAAGTGGAAAACAAAATTATGGCTACTAGAAGGGTGGCCACTAACAACTATAGAGAGCACCATATGACCTCTCCTAACCTCACTCAACTGAGAAGGTTGACACCTCAACAAATGGATGAAAGAAGATAAAAGAGACTATGTTTCAATTGTGACATCATGTACAGTAAGGGGCATAAATTCGCTAAAAAGAAATTACTCTACATAGATTGTGAAGAGGAAGAAGATCAAGAATTGGAACCATCACAATATCTAGATATAGAAGAGACTACTCCAATGATATCTTGTCATGCATTGGATGACATACATAGCCAACAAACCCTCAAGATATAAGAATATATCAAAAGGAAAAAGGTAATAGTGTTGATTGATTATGGTAGTACCCATAACTTCATCAATTACAAATTAGCAAGATGTCTCAATTGATTTGTATTTCTAACACCATAGTTTCAAGTAATGATTGCAGATTGAGGTACCATAAATTTTTCAGGCAAGTGCCATAGTATTAAGCTCAATATGGGGGAGTATTTATTGGATAGTCCCATGATTTACATCCAAATATGTGGTGTTGATGTTGTATTAGGGGTCCAATGGTTACAATGCATTTTGGGGTAGGAAAAACTATGGTTCATTTGCAGAGGTTTTGTTATTGGCCTCAAATGAAAGAAATTGTAACTAAATATGTAAAGGGGTGTGTTATGTGTTCTACTTGTAAACTCACTAATAGAAAATTGGGGCTATACTCACTACTTCCTGTTCCATCCCATCCACGGGAAAGC
Organism: Picea abies; assembly: GCA_900067695.1. Taxonomy (NCBI): domain Eukaryota; kingdom Viridiplantae; phylum Streptophyta; class Pinopsida; order Pinales; family Pinaceae; genus Picea; species Picea abies. Next base: position 6,071 of record CBVK0101357287.1, on the reverse strand, counting down.
ATTTCCATGGATTTTGTAGGGGTTTTACCCATGACCAGAAGGGGTCATGATTATTTGTATGTCATAGTGGATAGGTTCAGTAAGATGTGTATAACGATGCCATGTAAAAAGTAGATCACTGCTGAGAAAACTGCTAATCTCTTCTTTCAGCATGTTTGGGTTCACTTTGGGTTACCCACATCCATTGTGTTGAATTGAGATGCTCGATTCCTTGGGGAAGTATGGACTAGCTTGTGGAGAGTGATGGACACCAAATTGAAGAGGAGCACTGTTTTCCATCCACAAACCGATGTATAGGCAAAGGTGGTAAATTGAACAATGGTACTTTTTCTTTGAGGCGACTGCAGTAAGCATCCCAAGTTATGGGATGAACAAATACCCTATGTAAAACATGCATACAACCGAGATTTACATTAATCCACTCAGAATTCAACTTTTGAGATAGGTTTTGGGTACCTACCAAAGGTTCCTTTGGACTTGATGTATGGGAGAGATGCTGATGTGAATGAGGAATGAACAGAGGAATAATCCTACAAGTTCATCCAAAGGATCCAGCAAATACACCAAGAAGTCAGGGAATAGTTGGAGAAAAGTAAATCATAGTATAAATCTTGGCATGAAAAGCATGGGGTTGATCATTAGTTCCAGATTGGAGACTGGGTATGGATTCACATCAACAAGGAGATATTGAAGGGTGAAGGCAAGAAACTCAATCCCATTCGTTATGGAACTTTCACTATCTTGAAGAAAAGTGGTACCAATGCTTTTCATTTGGATCTTCCACCTTATATGCATATTTACTCAGTTGTGAACAATTAGAACTTGAAAATTTTTGAGCCTCCCATGATCATGGATCAAGATGAGGAATGTTTAATACCTTTAGTCGATGAGATTTCACCTGAGTAATTGGATGAGCTACAAGAATATATCATCCTAGATAGGAGGATGAAGACTTCATGAAGGGTTGATGTTGATTATCTTCAAGTAGTATTCAAAGGCACACATCCAAGCAAGGCAAAGTGGATTGAGAAGGAAAAAGTGAGGGGACTCTTCCCTCACTTACAAGTTGATTGATGAAGGATTTTGGTGGTTCAAAAAGATCTCAATGGGCAGGTGTGATGCAAAAAGGATCCAGATATGAATAATAAAAACTCAGAACTCTCAGAGGAAACTCAGAATGCTCAGAATGGATCCAACAGATAGAGAAAGGGAAAAAATTAAAAATTCCCAAAACTCAAGAAAAATGGCACGATTGTGAAGAGTGCGTCGTAATATTTCTAATGGTGAAAATGGCTCATCAAATGGAGTTACAGTTTGAAAGATATTCATAGTCAAAGTTGTGATCAAACATGGCAAGTCAATAAGGGCCACATCATTATCCTACTGTTGATGTCAGCATGATGTCAGCAACTGACATGGCATGGTGACATCATCATGATGGCTGTTGATGTCATCATGCCATGTGGAAGCATCGGAGGATGCCACATGTCACCCACCAATAGGCTTTTCAAGGATCCACGTGGACTAGTAGAAAAATGCCACGTGGCACCCCCAGGTGACACCATGTGGAACCACCTAGAAAGAATCACGTGTAATGTACAGATTGACGTGGAGGTGACATCACTGATTAAGTGGGCCAATCAATGGATTCTGCATGGAACAATTAGAGGGTGACATGTGGCACCTTTGAATTTCCCGAGGAGGGCTCGTGACCTAGAAAATATATATATAAACGGATCCCCGCCAAATTTGGTGGAGGTCTCGCTGTATCTAGCACATCCGCTAGAGATAGAGTCTGGTATCCAAATATAGCGGGGGTTCTCACCAATGGCCCAAAAGGGAGGCCCGCGAGTTTGACCCTGGGACCTCCCCCCACATATAACATTTTAATTATAGCGCCAACAACCAGCTCACCAATAAACCTATTAGTAAATCCATTCGCCACATTTCTATTTAAGTCAGGTTATGCCCATCCAGAAGGGGGACGCATAGTTGTACGAATGTGGGCACAAAGTACGACGCAAGTTATATCATTATTGCAGGTTGAAGAGGGCACAAAAATCGAGACAGATTTCTTCTTGGGCATGGGAGTGCCAGAGTCGGATCGAGGCCTAGAGACAGTTATTTTTGGGTTATTTGATGCCACAAATTGAGTGGTGAGGTATTTTTTCTAATCTAAGCATTATTTTTGCAGCTTGATATGAGAATGAGGTATATTTATCTATTTTCCAAATTCTTTTGTTGAGTTAATGGAAGAGCCTACCCATTTGAGACCAGGACCCAGAGACATTTTCCACCTAGGATGAACTCTGTTATCAAGTTTTTGTGTTCATATATGATGCTTATGTCTCTTCATTTTGAATTTTTGCTTCTTTAATGGTGCACTTTAATATATGTTCATTTAATACAATTGTTTATAAGTCACGATGAAAATATCCCAGATCAATCAAACCCTTCAACAATATGGTCACCCTATTTTATGGTCCATATTCTTCAATGTTGGCCCCACTTCCATCAACAAACTCTTACAATATTTTACAAAATGACATGGCCCCCATCAAATGACCTTTATCTATGAAAAAACCACACCCTCTTTCAAAACTTACATGGGATCATCTGTTGGGATAGGAATTTAATTGTATAGGAGAATCAAATATTTGAAAGAAGTGGTTGTAATGTCCCTGATACAGAACCCTTTCTAATTATACAGATAGAATGGTGATTCGTTGTAGAAAAGTGTAAATTTAATGTATTCTTAGGTTGGTGACCCAAGGACACTTGGTTATGGTGTTGCGCACATCAAAACAAGTGGGAAGAGAATTGTTATAAAGACAAGGTGTGCACATTCTGCGTGTTGCGTGCACCTAGGAAAGATTTCATATTGCACTGTGTTGTGTGCACTTAGGTTAGTGCGTGGAAATGAATATTTATGTTTTGAGGCCAACGATTTTGTGTAATTATGAGGCTAGTGAGCTTGGACATATATAGGCCAATGTGCATGTCCATGTAAATTTAATCATGTTTATTAATATAATATTACATCCTTGCATGTTGACTAACTCAGACGAAAAGAGATGGGGGGCCTACTCCACTAGAAAAAGTGAAAAGGGGGTGAGTCATGAGTCATGGGGAATATTTTAATAATATTTCTAGGAAAAGTGTAATGTCAGATATATTATTCTATCCTAAGTTCCCGAGGGTAAGGAACTGGCCACCAAGTGGCTTAAAGATACTTTTGGAGGTGACAAGTGTCAAGTGGAAGGCATGCAATATACATTGTTGGCCTCTGTTGGAACATATATATTTTTCTAAACTTTAGACTTAGATAAGTTTCATTGTTGTTTAAATAAGGACAAATGTGCACTTGAATATCACCGTTGATGAAGTCTTCCATTGAATCCAATGATTTGAAATCCTTAAAAGTTATGAAGTCACCCACTCATTAAAAGGTCAAATTACTAAAGGATACCTTCGAAATGTCGGGTTTCGGGGTTTCATGATACTAACAATCCAACATGTAAGAACTCCAAAGTACTGATATACAAAGTCGCGAAACTATATTAAGTTAAACCATGTTAATTAAATGATTAAAATGATTAAAGATATTTAAACCTTATCGCAATTTCACTTTTCGAGGATCCTGCCTCTAACGACAACCAAAGTCTCGATACCCGAAATCGTGAAACCCTTGAAGTTAATCATGATTATTTAAAAGGTTAAAAGTGATTAATATTAATTAATCAATCGCGATTTCGCGATTCGTAAGTTATAGCTTAGGTTGTTATAAGATCTTCCGAGAGCCGAAATGCCAAAATTTACTTAATGATAAATATGATTAACTGATGCTTTAACAAAGATTATCTCTTAATTAATCCATCACCTAATGATGACTCAGATAGATTCAAATTTCGTATGTGCTTTTCCCGAGCTGGAACCACCAAAAAATAAATGACTTTAATAATGCACTTATGTCAATCATTCCAAATAAGATTTTGAGCCAACGCTTGAATCCAATTCATTAAAGAAAGTAAATACTCTGTTAGTAAAGGTATTGGTTGATCGATACACTTAAAGGAAAAGAGTTGCGAATTTGAATTTCATTATACGTTTCTACTGAGCAGTAAATTTTTCCAGTTGAAGGATTTTACACATTTCTTGTGGCAGATAACAGAGTTCAAAGGCTTGATATCATGGCTCCATGGAAAGTAAAGCGACTGGTGAAAGTTCGAGCCAGAACATAGATGTTCTCTCCGACACCTCACCCAGAAGCATAGACACTGTTAAAACCTGGACTCAAATATTCTACAGTATGAATTGGTAAATTGCCCGGACGATTCAAGTGATAATGAGAAGGAGGACCTAGCTACCAAATAAAAAACCGTTTCCCAGTCAGAGTTACATAAGATAGCGGCGAGGCCTAGGATCTTGCCTTACAATGACATGATCGGTTGGGCGCTGGAGCACGTGGATATCCCAACCGGAACCATCTTCAATCCACAAAAGATCACAATTGGGTCTTTCCGACATAAACATCTACAGGTGATGTACAAATTGTCTCATGTACCCAATTTCATTTACGACACCAATTTCCTAGTCAACTTTAACAAGGAATGTGACCAATATGCAAAAAAAATTCCCGACTTAATTAAGGACTGGTATTCTCGCCCCGAGAAGTTCAGAGCTGATTCACATGGCGTATATGCAGTTGCTGCACTAGAACCTCACATAATGTATACAGAAATGATGATGTGTAGACTATACGGGAAAGAAAACACAACACACTTCTACTTACCATGGGTGCCTATTATACACACAGAAGAAGAAGGGTATTCTTTCGATTGGGCCAAGATATTGTCAGATAACTTGGTTAGAGAGATTACAGAGTATTGGTCACTAAAAGTCAAAGGGAAACTGACATCATTTTTTATGTCAGCTTATATTATGGACACCGTCTGTTTCATGACACCTTTTCCTTTGATGGGCTGGAGCTGGACTCCAAATAATGCTGAACCCATACATATTTATCATTCAAAACTTTGGGAGGACAAGGCGAAGGATTTCTTTTATGAAATCTGCAACTGGGTGGTGGTGTCGATGCACACCACTATATATTTCTACCCACCTCCCAGGATTTCCGACAAAGTTGTGACTAATCTAGGTAGAATAGCAGACTGGTATATTGAGGAAATTTTCTCATATATTAGGGTTTTTGGTTGTTCGGTACCTCCACACGCTCTACCTCAATTTTTACCAGATTGACTGGTGTGTCGCGAAGTAGCACATCAAACTGTGCTTGGAGGGATTAGTAAGGAACTGAAGCTAGTGCAGAAAAAGGTATGGCCATCTTTTCCCTTACATATTGGTACATTTTCTCTACTAGATTTTGGCCATTCGAAAGTGGAGGCCATATTGGTACATTTTCTCTACTAGATTTTGGCCATTCGAAAGTGGAGGCCACGACCCTAGGAGAAATCAAACTGGTCGATATAGAGTTCAAGAGACATGATCCACAGAATATAGTAAGCAACCACATGGACAACTACAATTTGAAGTGATAAGAACATGAATATTCCCCTCAGGATGAAGTGTTCCAAGGAGCGAGGTCCTATCAAGAGATCCTGAGTCGAGTTTGAGCTCTGTCGTTAGATAAAATGGTCAAATTTTATAATTTCCAGAAACATCGAAGGAATAGTCTCCCAAAAGTATTACAAGGAGAAATCTTGACACCTCTAGATACACAGCAAACGGGGGCCCAAGATTTAGAGATAGTGAGTCTCAGGAGACAAGAAACCCAAGGAAGCTTGGAAAAGACCGAGGTGTTGACACAGAGAGTAGATAAAACAGAGACAAATGTACCAGGTGATCAAGGTAAATATCAAACTGAGACATTGAAAAAGAGTGGAGAAGAAGGGCCGCTGTCTACACCAGTCAAGTCAACTACAGACGCGGCCGGGAAATAACCGTCCACCGAAATCGACAGCCCCATCTAGTTTGTAACACCGTTACAGTTCACAAGAGGGAACCCAAACGTAGAGGTAATGTTCATAGAGGATCTTATGCCTATCTTAACT
>CBVK0101357281.1:0-31355 GCA_900067695.1 Picea abies | reverse complement strand
ACAATAGACCAAGTAGATCTTACTAACTCCTAAGTGTCTAAATATCCTAAAATCCCCCCTTAATAACACCTTGGGATAGGATTGAAGGATTTACAATAGTGACACAATAGGAAAAGGAAGGAGGCATTAGAGCCTATCCCCCCTTAATGACAACTTCCTGAACTCCTAACATAGATCAAAGTTTGGAAAACTTTGCTTCTGTAAGAGACTTTGTGAAAATGTCAGCAACTTGATCTTCTGTAGGGAAAAAGAGAACTTCAATAACTTGATCATGAATGAGCTTTCTGATGAAGTGCATGTGTAGCTCGATGTGTTTGCTACATTGATGTTGAACTGGGTCTTTGGCGAGATTGATGGAACTCTGATTGTCACACCAAAGACTGGTCGGATGCTGGTGCTAGAATCCAAACTCTGAAAGGATCTGTCGAAGCCACAGGGCTTCCTGACTTTCATTTACCGCTTCTCGGTACTCTGCTTCTGTTGAAGAAAGTGCAATAGCCTATTGTTTCTTACAGGCCCAAGTGACAGGTCCTGAACAACTGCTGAAAACATAACCTGTAGTAGACTTCCGATCATCAGGGTCGTCGGCCCAATCTGAATCAGTGGAACCAACCAATAAACGAGTCCCCTCTGAACTGTAATGTATTCTGAACTGAACTGTACCACGAACATAGCAAAGTATCCTTTTATCTACTTTCCAATGGATTTCATGGGGTGTTTGCATATATCGGGAAACAAGACCAACAACAAAGGAAAGATCAGGATGGGTATGAGTCAAGTATAAGAGGTTACCAACTGACTGACAGTACAGGGTGGCATCAACTTTAAGAGAAGTACAGGTGGCAGAAAGCTTGACTCCAGACTGGAAGGGAGAAGGGGTTGGTTTACAATCATCCATGTGAAAGCGACGAAGAAGGTCACAAGCATACTTAGACTGAGAAAGAAAAATTCCTTCATTGGTTTGCAAAACTTGGAGGACAAGGAAATAGTGCAAAAAGCCTAAGTCTGTCATTTCAAATTTCTTCTTAAGGATGGTTTTCACATGGTTTAAAAGTTTTGAGTCACTACCAGTAAGGATAAGGTCATCAACATAAAGGACAAGGATTATGAGATGGCTTCCTACTTTCTTGGTATAAACATTAGGATCATAATGATATCTAGAGAATCTAATGGCAATAAGAAAGATATCCATTTTGGCATACCAAGCTCGAGGAGCTTGCTTGAGACCATAAAGAGATTTCTTGAGGCGACAAACAAGGCTAGAGTCATTATGGACATAGCTAGGAGGTTGTTCCATGTAGATTTCTTCTTGCAAATCTCTGTGCAAGAAGACGGATTTAACATCCATCTGATGGACCTCCTATTTATGTGAGGTAGCAAGGGCAAGAACAAGGCAGATGGAATTCATTTTTGCTACAAGGGCAAAGGTTTCATTATAGTCAATTCCTTCAACTTGGGAAAATCCTTTGGCAACTAATCGAGCCTTGTGTCTTTCAACACTTTTATCTGATCCATACTTAGTTCTGTAGACCCATTTGCATCTAACAAGTTTTCTTCCTTTTGGAAGAGGTACAAGATCCCAAGTATCGTTTGCCATTAAAGAACGATACTCTTCATTCATTGTTGTATCCCAATCTGGATGACTTGAAGCTTCTGCAAATGTCTCTGAATCATGAGTTTTTGAAACTTGAGCCAAAAGAGAAGAGGCTCACTGGAACTGTGAACGTGTCCGACGCTGATCTGAAGGATCAATGACAAGATCACCAACTGCTTTTCGTGTTGAACGGACCCATCTAGGAAGTGGTGGAGATGGTGTTGGTGCAGGTTCAAAGGACTCATCTGGAGGAGGGTGAGCAGGCGGAGGTGGATTTTCATCTTCACTATCATCATCTGAAGAAGAAACCAGATCATAAGAAAACACAAACATCGAAGATGGCTCACAGGCCGAAGAAGGCCCAATCACTGAATTAGGCTTGCAGGCCAAGAGATTTTCATCAAATTTAACATATTTTCTAATAATAATTTCATTACAATGTGATTGAAGAAGTCTGTAACCTTTGACATCTTCAGAATAACCAACAAATATACACTTCTCACTTTTAGGCTACAATGTTTTCCTTTTCTCATCAGGAATGTGAGCCCATGCTATACTGCCAAATACACAGAAGTGACTTACATCTGGTTTAATTTTAGTCCAAGCTTCTTTCGATGTTATTTTTTTAAGAGCCTTTGTGGGAGTGTGATTTACTATGTAATTTTCATAGTTGATGGCTTCCTCCCAATACTTTAGACTTAATCCCTTAGATTGGATCATACAATTAGCCATTTTGGATCATACAATTAGCCATTTCTTTTAATGTGCGGTTCTTTCTCTCAACAAAACCATTTTGTTGTGGTGTATATGGAACAGTGTGTTGCATTTGGATTCTCTGTGTAGTGCAGTAGCTTGTAAAATTATTGTTCACATATTCGCCTCCATTATCCGTTCTTAACCTTTGAATTTGATGTCCAGATTGCTTCTCTACAAGGGCCTTGTAGGCCAAAAACTTGTCAAAAACTTCACTCTTGAGTTTTAAGAAGTAAACCCAAGTACGTCTGGAAAAGTCATCAATGAAAGTTAATAAATACTTGCACCCAAAAAAAGAAGGAAAAGAAAGTGGACCACATAAATCACTCTGAACAAGCTGCAAAGTACCTGAGGCGTGTCAAGAGGCACATTTGTGAAAACTATCCCGATGATGTTTTTCGAGAACAAAATTGGCACAAACACCATCTCTGCATGAAACAAGAGGAAGACCAGTCACCATCTGTTGATTACATAGTTGCTGTAATGAGCGATAGTTTAGATGACCAAACCGCTCTTTGCTCAAGTCATTGCTATGAGAAACAAAAATTGATGACCCAAAGTTGCCAAACTTGTACAACCTGGTAATATCATCAACAATTCCAGTTGCAAGAAAATGCTTAGGATCTTTTAGATCCTTGATTACAACTTGATGAGGTGAAAATTCGATGGTTTTACCTTCACTTGAATGAGTGATTTGATATACTGATAGAAGGTTACAAGAAAGACTTAGAACACATAATACATCATTGAAATGACCATTATCTACTTGAATTGTTCTAGATCCTACAACACTAAGAGATTTATGATCACCAACAAATATTTTCTTGGTGTTACATTCATTTAGAGCAAAAAATATGGCTTTATCCTTAGCCATATGATAAGATGCTCCTGAATCAATAAGCCACTCATCAAAAGAAGAAGTAGTAGTAGAATTTGAATTGAAGGAGAAACCAGAAGCAAAAAGTGCATGTTTGTGAGAAGAAGAAGTAGAATCAATACTGATGTTGTGCTTCTTCATCACAGCTTCTAAAGCTACCATCTTCTTGAAACATTTGGACTCATCATGACCATCTTTATCACAAAAGTTGCAATGTCTGTTAGTATTCTTACTTTTATATTTTGCTCCTTTGTCACAGTAGGAGCTGAAGCTGTCTGAGCAGGTTTGGGACCCTTATGTTGTTTGTTGTTGTAGCGAGGATGTTGCTTCTTGGGATACTTGGGTTTATCTTTCTACTAGGCAACTAAGGCATTGTTGGAGGGACCTACAATGTTGATCACTCCAAACTGTACAAGCTTATCTTCCTCTCGAATCAAAGAAGCACAAAAGGAATCAAGAGTGGATTTTTCATAAGCTTCTTCCCCTAGAGCCTCTCTCATGGCATAAAAGGTAGATACAAACACAGAGTATGCACTACCTAGCTTAGAAAGAATAAGATAGATGCAACTCTCTTCCTCCATCTTTATCTTACATTCTTCACATAAAATTCTGAGTGTTTTAAACCTAGATAGATAGTCTCCAAGGAAAGAAAAATCATTTGGACTCAAGGTCAGTATTTGATTTTCTAACTGTTGTGCTCGAATAATATTGAGTTTACCAAACACAGATTCAATCATGTCCCGAGATTCTTTGGGGTCATCAATATCTTGAAGGTGGTGCCTTAAATAAGGAGAGATGGAAATTCCGATTAGTCCACGTGCTTCGTCATTCCTATTATCCCACTTGGCTTTCTTATCAGCATCAGTGGGTGCTTTTTCCTTTCCCAAGGTAATCCGGTACAAGCCTTTACTTCTTAATAAATCTTCCATATGACATTTCCATTGGAAGTAGTTGTTGCTTGTAAGCAAGACAATACTTGTAGAAGCCATATTAAATATGCAGATAATGTGGATTTAAAAACTGAAACTGATGATCTGGATGGAAAGAGTTCGAAAAGTTATGCGGTTTTAAAAAAACGACACTGAAAACGGACTTTCGATGTTAGAGTTATGCCCTTTTAAAAAAAAGGCACAATCGGTAACCAAATGACCATGTGATTGTGGAAGTTGTTTTATGAAGTGACCCACTTTTATAAAGAGAAGTGGGGATCACTTTTACAATGAAGTTACTTTATAACAAAAAAGATGCATGCAAAATAAATAACTCTAAAATAAAATATTAAACCTACTTATAGTGATTCACTTTTATACTTGAAGTGAAATACATTTTACAATTTTAGCATGAACTTAAAAAAAAAAAGGTAACAAAAGAGAGACTTGAACTCAAGACCTCTTACTTAATAAGGCAAGTTTTAACCAAATGTTCTAGCAAAACATATTGTAATGTTTAGAAGGAGGATTGGGGTTGTTGTTGTTGTTGTTGAAGACAACCTTGGAGAGCGTGCTAAAAAAAAAAACTCTTTTCACACAAAAAAAAATTTTCGCTTCTCAATGACAACAAGGGTTACATCTCGGTTAGCTTACCCGGAAGATGCACCTTTTCCTATCTGTTTCTGATTTGTCGAGATCACACAAAGCGGGGGAAAAGAGAATACGCAGATCTAAAAGAGTAGCAACCCAAAAATAAATAAAACAAAACCGAAATAAAACCAAAACACTACTCTACAAAAAAATTTAAAAAATGCGTATTCAAGCTTTATACCTCTAGATCTAACTGTAATGGTTGTATCTTGGGAAAACATAAACCTTTTTGAGTGAAAAAAAAAGTGTTCTTGACTGAAATGAGTGCTCCAGACGAAATGGAATAGTCCTCTCAGCCCATAAATGTATGGAAATGACAGAAAGTGGAGATGAGACAACTCATCTTCACGATCTCGATCTACAACAGGAGCGGGTCTTCAAACAAGCTCTGATACCATGTTCAACAACACAGGTATTCCAACAGAGGATGAACACCTTCAGTAACCACTCACATAATCAGATCAAAGATCAACACACCGATGTTTTCACGGGGTAAAACCCCTACGGGGAAACATCCACGGCCCTAGCCAACGCGACCACTTGGAGCAGTTTATTAATGCAAAGAAAAAGATTACAAAGAGATTTTGCAAGAGAGTTTCTCACAATCGATCTTTAAATAGATATCATGGACCAATCGGGTGTTAATCCACAGATCAATGGCCATTAAGATCGAGGAGAGTATGAACCGTCAGATTACTCTATGTCGGGAACATATCGTGATCGTCGGATTTCCTAACTACAAATGCATACTAAAGAAACACACTTTTACCTTACGACACAATAGACCAAGTAGATCTTACTAACTCCTAAGTGTCTAAATATCCTAACAACAACAAGTGTTTGTTGCTGGTTTGCTGATAGTTTTCCTGATAGCAAGTTCCGTTGAGTTCTTAGCTGCGAGATTCCTAGTTACATGTGCCAGAGAGACCCTGATAAACGAATGAAACATTCCTTGGGATATACCGGATAAAAGGATGGTACATCCCTTGGGTTAACCTTGATAAACGGATGGTACATCCCTTGGGTTACCCTGATAAACAAATGATACATCCTTTGGGTGATCCCTGATAAGCGAATGGTGCATTCCCTAGGTTGGGAAGGTCAAGAGGAAAAGAGTTGGTGGAAATATCGAGATAGTTGTAGGAGAATATTAGTTTGGTTATGAACTTTATGAGCTGCGAGTGGACTATGAGAGACCACCCTTTTTTGTGGATTACTAGCCTCAGCTCAGGGGTGACTGTCTGTTGAAATTTGGAACAATCAATCTATGGTTGGGTGGAACGTTTGTCCCAACCAACTGGTTGCATGATTCTTGTTTAAATATACGTGTTTCATCTCATACTGAGTTATTTACATTTTGTTATTGTTGTGCATGAACTCTGTGTGAATGAGAATGACTTATATGCTGTTGTAATGAACGGTTCAATTGTATTTCATGTTGATTATTAGCATGCTTTAGACACATATGTTTTATGGTTATAGACTGTAGCTAAATATGTTATAGATTTTAGTTGTAAGCTACAGGAAATTGACTAACAGTAAAGGAATTACTTTACTTTAGTAGAAGTTTCATTTTTATGTGTATTCCGCACATAATGTTTACTAGTTGGAGGCTAGGTACGTTACAAATATGGTATCAAAGTTGATAATGAGAGAGTTTTGCATGATGTGGCCCAACCATGGTGGTTGGGTGTGTTACAACTAAGGTTTCTCTTGGCATAAAGATTTGTGGAAGTAAGTAATTTGTTTTAAGGTAATATGCTTTCTCACAGTATAATGTGACAATTTATTTCTTGTTGCATGTTACTTTGTTTGGTAAAACTGTAGGAAGGAGACATAAGTATTTCTCTCCTTTAATACTTTTGTTTGTCCAATATTGGTGAAGGAATTAAGAGACCTAGTCTCTTGCTAAGATTTAAAAGCTTATGGCCCAAGAAGATTTGCACCTTAAGGTTTTGATCTTAGTCATTTGATCCTTGACCTAGATCATATAGAAGAGAGAAAACGACATCTAGGGCACATGAGGCTTTGCACCCTAGAAATCATTTTCTTGAAGGTTTATTCTTAAGGCCCAAGAGGCTTTGCACCTTAGGGTTTGAACCTCATTCTTCTAAATTATATAAGTATTTCTTCAAGTGTTTCATGCTTGACTCCATTTTCCCTAGAAAAGACAACAACTCTAGTCTAGAACCCTCCTTGTGGTTCAAAAAAGTACCTTTGAATTAACATTATCTCTCTCAAAGTGATTTGACTAACCCTACTAACTCTAATTTTAGAAAACAAATTATATTTATTGTTGTTGTTATAAAAGTTTGCTACAACTACTAGGGTTTACTTTAATCGATGCATACATACTTGAAATAGTGGCTAAAGTTACTCAGAATCATAGTCTAGTAATTGGATATTATTGTACATGTTGAAGGCTTAATTTTTATTCTCAATTGCCATACTTCCAAGTGCCTTTTCTTATTGTTGTTGCAAAACATTAATTGTTGTTATATATTATTTTTCTACTGTGATTTTGCAACAACCATTGAATTTATTGATTATCGAGTGTCTTAGAGGATATTAATGACTTCTATGACTGGGTAATTGTCTACATTATGTTTCAGATTGTTTGTTATCTCGTACATGTGAACCAATTACTTTGTTACCTCTCTCACCTCTCCTAGACCTAGACCTAACATTTAGGTGACCAATATAGGGGGTTGTAGGATCAACCTATCTTGCTATTTGATCCCTTGAGGTCACCAGGGAAGCCTGCCTTATGTTGGAATTTCTTCCATCACTAAAACAATGGAAGTTTCTACTTAGGTGACAGTGGTAGAAAATTCCAATTGTTACACAAAATTAGGATCTCATGGAGGGCTTTGCACAAGTACAAATCCTTTGAACCTCATTATTCTAAATTATCCAATTCTTTCTTCAAGTGTTTCATGCTTGACTCCATTTTCCCTAGAAAAGACAACGACTCTAGTCTAGAACCCTCCTTCTGGTGAAAAGTACCTTTGAATTAACATTCTCTCTCTCAAAGTGATTTGACTAACCATACTAACTCTAATTTTAGAAAACAAATTATATTTATTGTTGTTGTTATAAAATTTTTCTACAACTACTATGGTTTACTTGAATTGATGCATACATACTTGAAATAGTGGCTAAAGTTACTCAGAATCATAGTCTAGCAATTGGATATTATTGTACATGTTGAAGGCTTAATTTTTATTCTCAATTGCCATACTTCCAAGTACTTTTTCTTATTGTTGTTGCAAAACATTAATTGTTGTTATATATTATTTTTCTACTGTGATTTTGCAACAACCATTGAATTTATTGATTATATATTGTCTTAGAGGATATTAATGACTTCTATGATTGGGTAATTGTCTGTATTATGTTTCGGATTGTTTGTTGTCTTGTACATGTGAACCAATTACTTTGTTACCTCTCTCACCTCTCCTAGACCTAGACCTAACATTTAGGTGACCAAGATAGGGGGTTGTAGGCTCAACTTATCTTGCTATTTGATCCCTTGAGGTCACCATGGAAGCCTTCCTTATGTTGGAATTTCTTCCATCACTAAAACGAGGGAAGTTTCTACTTAGGTGACAATGGTAGAAACTTTCAATTGTTACACAAAATTGGGATCTCATGGAGGGATTTGCACAAGTACAAATCCTTTGAACTTCATTATTCTAAATTATCTAAGTATTTCTTCAAGTGTTTCATGCTTGACTCCATTTTCTCTAGAAAAGACAACGACTCTAGTCTAGAACCCTCCTTCTGGTGAAAAGTAACTTTGAATTAACATTCTCTCTCTCAAAGTGATTTGACTAACCCTACTAACTCTAATTTTAGAAAACAAATTATATTTATTGTTGTTGTTATAAAAGTTTGCTACAACTACTAGGGTTTACTTCAATTGATGCATACATACTTGAAATAGTGGCTAAAGTTACTCAGAATCATAGTCTAGCAATTGGATATTATTGTACATGTTGAAGGATTAATTTGTATTCTCAATTTCCATACTTCCAAGTACTTTTTCTTATTGTTGTTGCAAAACATTAATTGTTGTTATATATTATTTTTCTACTGTGATTTTGCAACAACCATTGAATTTATTGATTATCTAGTGTCTTATAGGATATTAATGACTTCTGTGACTTGATAATTGTCTATATTATGTTTCGGATTGTTTGTTGTCTCGTACAGGTGAACCAATTACTTTGTTACCTCTCTCACCTCTCCTAGACCTAACATTTAGGTGACCAATATAGGGGGTTGTAGGCTCAACTTATCTTGTTATTTGATCACTTGAGGTCACCATGGAAGCCTCCCTTATGTTGGAATTTCTTCCATCACTAAAACGAGGGAAGTTTCTACTTAGGTGAAAATGGTAGAAACTTCCAATTGTTACACACAATTGGGATCTCATGGAGGGCTTTGCACAAGTACAAATCGTGTGATAATAGGGCCAATTTCAAGAAAGGAGAATTTTGAAATTTATGAAACCAATATTAAAGTAGTAAAAAGGGGATATGTAAAGGTTTCCAAGTAATTAATTGCTTGAGGATGAAACAATTATATTAATAAAACGACGAAAGAAAGATTTTCTTACGAAGGTTGTTCAATTTCAAGTTACGAGTTATTTACATTAAAAGGGAGAATTCAAGGAAGAGAGGTTAACATCGTTATCATCATAGACCATGATGAATATTACATTAATATGAATTTTGCAAATCAATTATTAATTGCAGAGCCAAATATAATTGAAAATGAAGATATTTTAGACATGAAACAATATGAAATTAAGGAGTTACAAGTGACAATTGATGATTATGAATATATATCTCAATTCAATGTTACAACTAGGTATAAAAAAAAGATTGACATAATTCTTGGATTACCCTGGTTTAAAAGACTAGGTACCTTCATCTTAAACATGGAGAAAAAGTTTATGACATTTCCCTATAAGAAGAATATGAAAACATTTCAAAACATTTCTATGAATTCAGATTCAATAGTACCTTCATCAAAAAATTTTAAAGACATCTCAAAGGTGATCCTTTAGGAAAATTGATGGTTAGTATCAAAGTTACAAAAAAAACATGACGGAGTTATTGCAGATAAAAACGAAGAAATTTCCCTCAGATGGGGTGTCATCAAGATCCACGTGCTCAACGGAGAGGGTGGTGTCTTTCAGGCTTGCACTAGCCATGTGACATGCACATGACACACCTATATTTATTTATATCCCCCTCGATGATTGAATGCAACATTCATTCCTTCGAACATTGGACTTGATGCTCCAACATGCCATTCTTTGCGTTTTTGTATGGGTGATGGATGAAAGACTCTGCCCGTCACCTCTACGCTTGTACGACCGTCCATTTCGACTACTTTATCATGTTGTCACTCCTTGGCTAGACCATAATGCTTCCTCACTTATTGTTGAACAACCCTCTGGATTTCAGTTTTGACTCATCTGGTGGCTCTCTTCTCCCTCGTTGGATTTCTCTGCCTTACCAGCCTCTACTTCACTGCCTTCCTCTCTGATCCTGTTGGCTATGCCTCACCTTTGAGGGAAACCAAAACGATGCCCATTATGGTATCAGAACCATGAACGTATGGACAACCGATCCCCTCCTACTCTTCCTCAGCCACCTAGCTCTTCTCCCTCCTCCTCTTCCCAATCGTCCCTTGGTTAGAGCAGTATTCCTCTATAGTCTTCGGCTTGGGATTGTCGTGTGGAATGGTTTGACCTCCACGGTAATTCTATGTGATTCTCCCCTGGCCCAATCCAATATTTGGATTCTTCTTCGCAACCATCCATGGTCCCTCCGACACAACCACCTGATCGTTCCTTCCCCTTGCCACCACCCTCTCCCCCCATCGTGGAACCCTCCGTCCTTTCTCCTTTGGCGGAACCACCCGCTTACTTGGAAGAGGCCCTTGGCTAGCCACATTTATGCATGGATTGTGCTTCATGTTCAAGGATTTGTGCCTCATGGGAGATATTACACGACCTGGTTTTTATCGTCAGAAAGGATGTGGACGACCTGTGCTTTTGGTTGGATAACATGGACATGTGAGGGGAAAGAATTGAATCTCTGCTCACAACCTTGCTCAACTCCCTTCACTCTCCAGATCTGGAAAATTGTGCTCCGACAAATTCAGTGGTGATCCTTGCTCTAGGTATCTAGGTGGAAATAATGAGTGACGTGGAAAAGAGCGACCACTAGCCCGCATGGGTGACTGCATGAGCACAAGTGTTAGCTCTCATGATTGGTTTTGTCAATTGGTTTTGAATCTCGAAGATCACTCTTGGGACATATATGGCGCCTTGCACAGTCTTTCTAGTTTGATTTTCTAGAGTTAGTCTATTTTGGTCATTTAGTTTTCATGACAGTCTCGACTGAATTGGTTTCCCTACTGGGCGATTTAGACTATACAATTTAATTTTGTTGATCTTTATTTTGATAGACCGATTGAATTGGTTTCCCGACAGAGAAATTCAACACAAAGAAAACCTTGGTATGACAGTTGATACTATAATTTATGTTTTTGAAAGGTAATATATAGATTCATACTTAAAAAAAAAATGAAGAAATTTCTCATTTAAAAGAATACAATCAAAAACTACTTAATCAAATCAAGAAGTCAAATGATTCAAAATAGTGCATTCAAAAGTTGGAACAAGAAAATCAAGATCTTGGAAATAAATTATTAGAAACATATGAAGAAAATTATTGCTTAAAAAACCTAAATCAAAAGTTGTTGGAACAAATCAGAATGTTGAAAGAGGAGAAACTTGAAAATCCAGACATTAAAGAAGTCGACAAATCAGAAAATGAAGACCTTGCACACTTAAATAACTATAATAAAAACCTTCTTATGGAAATCAATAAGCTTAAAAATGATAAGTCACTGGAGAATAAGTTAGAACAAATTATCGAGAAGGAAGCTTCGAAATCTTCAAATGTTAAAATCCCAGTTGTGGAGAAAGGAACAAATACAAATCCAATGGATATCACAACTCAAAAAGTTTCCAATTCCATTAGAGAAAATACATATAAGGATGTTGGAGTACAAACAATGGAACTTTCATGTG
Source organism: Picea abies (assembly GCA_900067695.1). Taxonomy (NCBI): domain Eukaryota; kingdom Viridiplantae; phylum Streptophyta; class Pinopsida; order Pinales; family Pinaceae; genus Picea; species Picea abies. The sequence continues at coordinate 19,437 of CBVK0101357281.1, read as the reverse complement.
TACTTACTAATAAAAATGCAGCTATTGACAAACTAGTTCATGAAGAAGATAAAACACCAAAAGTAAATCCTAAGATCCTTATAGGTACAATAAAGAGAATTCATTCTACGAAGACACCTTATCATCATCCTAATCATGAAAGTAGATACATTAACAAGTCAGAGTATCAACACCGGTCAGAACATAAACAATTGAACCGTTGTCCGAAGAATATTGATGCCAATACAATTGAGTTTCATAATAACAATTATCTTGGAAATCATATAAGTGCAACATTCCACAAAGGATCAAACTAGGATGGTCAAATCCTTTTATGGTTCAAATTTTTTGCTCAACACTCAGAGATTCATATTGTCTCATATCATCAACTACAACAGCTCCAAGAACAAAGAATGACGTGACGACATTACAAGCCAATTTTTTTTTGTCAATCCCTACCATCACTATGCTTTGAGGACAACACATTTCAAAAGGGGAAGGCAATGTTATGAATACAAATATATAGAAATAGATATAAATAAATAATAATTAGTACATCATAATGAAAATATGTGTCTTATCCAAATGACGTGTCTATTAATGAAAGAGAACCCCTGCGTGGGTATATATATGGTCCTCATTCTCATCGTAATTATTCATCTTATCTTATTTGTGTTAAATTTAGAGCAGTTATTAAGTTCTTTTCAATTTACTAGACAATAATAACATAAGCAAGATCATTGAAAGATACACAATCACAAGGTACACGATATTTATCCCAGGAAACCCTCATGGGGGAGAAAACCCAACAAAAAATTCCTTAATATAGATTTCCAATACAATGCCAAGATAATAAACCAAACACTAGAGAATATCCAAGACTGAGCAATGCGCCTCTTTCTTCCTTCTTCTAGCAACTGGCAACTGCAACTTCCTTCAAACTTGTGCACTAGAGGAGTGACTTGAGTGAGTGAGTGAATGAGGCGCTAGCCTCTCTTATTTATACTAGTTGAGGAGCGCTAGGGTGGTGTCTCTTCATTTGGCAGGGACAACATCTCCAACTAGTGGCTAAAACCACTTTAATTAGGCCTAGGGGCCGACTTCTCAATTAGAAGTATTTTTTTAGGGTTTGACCAATCTAAAAAAGGGGATTTGGTCATAAAAGAGTCTCAACATGATCAATCCACAAAAGGGGATTTGGTCATACAAGAGTCTCAACATGATCAATCCACAAAAGGAGGTTGATCTATAAGATAATAACTCAATAATAAGTAGAATATTTTTTGCAGTTACAATATTTCAACACTCCCCCTTAACAAGAAAGGTATTCTACAACATCCTTAGGAGACAGAGAGAGAGGGAAGCAATATCAAAAACATCTAGAACACTGAATGACATATCTATAAATCATCCAAAGTATTTCTCATCATCAATAACATCATCATTCACAACATGGAGCTGGAATATCATCATCATCATCATTCACAACATGGAATTGGAATGACATCATCATCATCATTCACAACATGGAGCTAGAACCAAACATCAACATTAGTTACATAAAAGATAAAACAACAACATCAACAACATCATAATCAATAGCACGAGGTTGGAGCAACATCATCACAACACGAGGCTGGAGAAATAACATCATCACAACACGAGGCTGGAGTAACGACATCATCGCAACACAAGGTTGGAGTAACAACATCATCATAACATGAGGCTAGAGTAACATCATCATCATCATCATCATCATCATGGGGAAACATAATGAGGTAGGTGTATCAACATCAATTTGTGGTACTCTGACAGTCCCTAGGGGTTTGCCCATGAATCATAAGATTCCCTAGGATATTAAATCCCGACGGAGCTACCACGTGGTACTTTGACAGACCATCCTTACCGGACCTTTGGGATATGCCCAGGAATCATAATATTCCCTAGGATTATAAAAATCCTAACGAAGCTACCACTATTGACCACAACTAGAATATACATGCACATGTACTTTCATAGATTGTCCTTACCGGACATTCAAGATCTCTCCAGGGATGATCAGTCCCCTAGGATATAAAATCCTAACTAAGCTACCTGCTATTGGTCAGGATACCATAGTATCATCAACATAACTCCCCCTTTTGAGGGAGGTCCTTTCAGAATATACCAATTTCGTCTCGAAAGTGCTCCATATCACGAATGTAGTGATACCGGATTTATATGTGTTTTGACTTGTCATGGAACACAGGGTTCTCTGTCATCTTTATGAAACTCTGGTTATCACATATAATCATGGTTGCTTCCATCTCCAGATCAAATAGACCTATCAACAACTTTTGAAGCCATATGGATTCACAACTGGCAGAACATGCAACAATGTATTCCACTTATCCTGTGTTGAAAGAAATATTGGATTGCTTCATACTCTACCATGAAGTCATGGCTGACCCCAGACTAAAACAATATCCTGAAGTGCTCTTTTTGTCAGAAGCACTTCTAGCCCAATCTTAATCGGTATAACCAATCAGTCTGAAGTCCTTATCTCCATTATAACAAAGACAAAATTCCAACGTACCCTTAAGGTATCTCATCACATGTTTTACAACAACAAGGTGAACATGTCTGGGCTCTACCAGATATTGACTCAAGGATTTCACAACAAAAATATATATATGGCTTGGAATTCGTCAGATACATCAATGATCCAATGATATGTCTGTACAGTGTAGCATCAACCAATTCTAATGAAGTATCAACCAAGAGATTCAACTTTGTTTCCATGGGCATGTTCATGGATTTATAGTCCAACATATCAAACCTCTTCATTATTTCAACTACATACTTCCCTTGGTTAAGGAAGATATTCTCTAGGCTCTGCCAAACCTCAAGACCTAAGAAATAGTGCATTAGGCCTAGGTCTTTCATCTCAAATTATGCAACGAGCTTCTTCTTACAATCAATGATAAGCTTTTATTCTATGGTTAAGAATAAGACATCCACATACAACAACAATATAATTGACTCATCATTCACAACCTTGAAGGAAAGGTTAGAATCAACTTTACTCTTGGTAAAGCCAAAGATCGTCAGGAAACTGTGAATTCTTCCATACCAAGCTCTAGGAGCTTACTTCAATCCATACAGAGCCTTCTTCAACCTACATACATGAGTCTTTTTGTCTTCAACTTCAAACCCTTAAGGTTGTTCTATATACACTTCTTCTTCAATCTTTGCTGCAAGAGCTATGATGGTTCTGATCAAAGTGTATCTGGTCACAGGAGCAAACATCTCTTCATAATCAATGCCTTCCTTTTGAGAAAATCCACAAGCTAAAAACCTTGCTTTATATTTTTCAATACTTCCATCAACATGTTTTATCTTGTATAACCATTTGGAAGATACCACATCTTTGTTCTTTGATTTGGGAACTATTTCCCATACATCATTCTTTATAATGGATTGGCATTCTTTTGTCATGGAACCTTCCCATTCTTTCTTCTGAATGGCTTCTTCAAAGCAAGTGGGCTCCTTTTATATGAGATCACACATCAAAGCCATACAATTGGAGAATGGATTAGGTTTCTTGACTTGTCTCATGGTTCCTTCCGGGGCACCATACTTCTCTCCATATTGAATAAGTTCCCTTGCCCAAGCTGGATTTCTCTTGTGAGAGATCGTCATATGGGGAGGTTCTTGAGATTATATCATATCGTGATCTTCTTGAATATCATCATTAGGGGAAACAGTGAGTTCCCTCACAGGTTCTTCAACTCTGGGAGCTACAATTTCTTCTTCATATACTTCTTCAAGATGGAATCTCCTTGATTTCTTGAGTGCTACATATTCATCAAAGGTTACATCTCTGATGATCTCAATGTGATGGTAACCTGGTATGTAAATTCTGATGGCCTTTGAGACCTCATAGTATCCAAAAAATATTCCCTTCTTTCCTGAAGGGTCCATATTGGTTCTCTTCTCTTTCGGAATGTGTACAAACACCAGACAACCAAATATCTTGAGATGGCTTACTTCTAGCTTCTTTCCAGAGAACATTTCTTCGGGGGTTTTGAACCCAAGTGCACTATGGGATAATCTTCTTTGAACATACATGATTGTTCTTGTTGCTTCATCCCATAAGTGCATTGGAAGATCTTGATCATCGATCATAGTCTTCATTGCTTCAATTATAGTTATGTTCTTTCTTTATGCTACATCTATGCAAAACCTTAAAAATTCTTTTGAGGTGTATTCTCCTCCATTATCTGACCTGAGTATCTTGATTTTTATTTTAGAGATATTCTCTATCAAGGCTTTGAATTCCTAGAATTTTCAAAACACTTCATCTTTTGATTTCAATAAGTAAACCCAAGTCTTGCGAGAATAGTCATCAGTAAATGACACATAGTATACATACCCACTAAGAGAGGTTGATGGCATTCAACCACATACATATGAGTGGATGAGCTCCAAGATTCCTTCTGCTTTACTGACGCTCTTCGGGAAATGATTCTTTATTTTCTTTCCTTGTGCACATCCCTTGCACACACCTTCATTATCAACCTTGAATTCTGGTAGACATGTAACTACCTTGCTCACATATGGTAAGGATTTGTAGTTGATGTGAGCTAGTCTTCTATGCCAAATTTCACATGGACTCTTAGTGGAGTGAGTCAAGGCCGCATCTAAGTGACCTTTTAATTTATACACACCACCTTCTTATGTTCCAATAACAATTGCATCTTCTATGGTTTTTCCTTTAGGCCACATAAGGACTTCACCATCTATGACTGCAACCCTGAAGCCTTTCTTATCTAAAGTTGAGATAGAAAGAAAATTATTCATCAAACATGGTACATATAGTACATCCTTCATCTTCATTGGGGTCCATGAATCAAGTGTTAATGTTTAAGCTATTATTATAGTTGTTTGCATTTTATTAGATAACAATAGCATAATCCAAGATCACTGAGAAATACACAATCACANNNTTTATCCTGGGAAACCCTCTAGGGGAAGAAAACCCAACAAAACTTCCTTAGTATAGATAGCCAATACAATGCCAAGAGATCTCTTAAACTAATATAGAAATTCCTCTCCCAGATATGCGCCACTCTCTCTCTCCTTCTCCAGCAATAGATTCGAAACTTGTCTCTCAATGAGCAAGTGAGTTGTGTGTCTAAGTGAGGCACTGGACTCTTTATTTATACAAGTCTGGCACGTGTGAAGTGTCTCTTAAATGGCAGGGCCGAATTCTCAAACTGGGTGGGTAAACCCACCTTTATTATATTTTTGGGAGTCTTTAATATCTGTTGGGGCCGACTTCTTATTCTACCTATTACAATTGTCTTTTGACCAATCCGCAAAAGGGGATTTGGTCCTATTACAATAAACGACATGATCAATCCACAATGGGGATTGATCAAATGAATAATATATCAAATAATAATAAGAATACTCTTTGCAGTTACATTATTTCAACACTCCCCCTTAACAAGAAGGGTATTCTTCAGCAACATCATGCAAGAGAGAGAGGATAACATCATCAACAACATCGAGTGGGTGAGAGGACAAAATCATCTTGGAACACTGACTGACGTATCTATAAATCATCAGAAGTTTTATTCATCGACATCATCGTCATTCTCAAGGAATGCCATCATCATCTGCATCAATATGTATTAGTATAAAAACTGATACATCATCATCATCACAACACAAGGCTGGCTCATCATAATACAAGACTGGCTTTATGTCACAGCTGTCAAGCTGGAAGCTCAGTTCTTGTCTCATCTCAATGTCTTGCTTTACGCCACAGCACTCAGGCTGGAAGCAAGATACTAGATTGGCTTTACGTCACATCTATCAAGCTGGAAGCACAGTACTAGTCTCATCTCATCGTCTTGCTTTACGTCACAACACTTAAGTTGGAAGCAAGATACTCATCCTGCTTTACGTCACAACCATCTAGTTGGAAGTAGGATACCAAAATGGCTTTACGTCACAGCTATCCAACCAGAAGCTCAGTGCTAGTCTCATCATATCATCTTTCTTTACGTCACAACCATCAGGTCGAAAGCAAGGTACACATCTCATCTTGCTTTAAGTTTGACAAGTAGGTCAGAATCAAGGAACATCTCATCTTGCTTTACGTCTGACAACTAGGTCAGAAGCAAGGAACATCTCAATTGCTCCCCCATTAGAGGAAGGTCCTTTCAGACTATGCCAAGCTTATCTCAGAAGTACTCAAACTTCACACGAGATAGGGGCTTGGTCAACACGTCAGCAACCTATTCATCCATGCTAATGTACTAGAGCTTTAAGGCTCCTCTTTGTACCATGTCACGTATGTAATGATAACGGATCTCTATGTGCTTTGACCTGTCATGGAATACAGGATTTTCTGTCATTTTTATGCAGCTCTAGTTGTCACATAGAATCAAGGTTGCTCTCATCTCTAAGTCAAATAGGTCGGTCAACAACTTTCGAAGCCATATAGCTTCGCAGCTGGTAGAACATGCAACAATGTATTCTGCTTCCACTGTGTTGAGAGCAATACTAGATTGCTTCCTACTCTGCCACGAGATCATAGCTGATCCCAAATTGAAACAACATCCTGAAGTGCTTTTCCTGTCAGAAACACTTCCTACCCAATCCGCATTAGTATATCCACTCAATGTGAAATTATGATCTCCATCATAGCTGAGACCATAATCTATTGTACCTTTAAGGTACCTCATCACATGTTTTGCAGCCACTAGGTGAACACGTCTGGGTTCTACCAGAAACTGACTCAAGGTGTTCACAGAAAAACAAATGTCTGGTCTGGTGTTCGTCGGGTACATCAACGATCCAATAATTTGTCTGTACAGTGTGGCATCAATCAATTCTGACGAAGTATCGACCAATAGCTTCAACTTCGCTTCCATGGGTGTATTCATGGGCTTGCATTCCAACATGTCAAATCTCTTCAAGATTTCAACCGCGTACTTCCCTTGGTTAAGGAAGATCCTCTCAGGACTCTGCCATACCTCAAGACCTAAGAAATAATGCATTAGGCCAAGGTCTTTCATTTCAAATTCCAAGGCAAGTCTCTTTTTACATTCAGTGATGAGATTTTCTTCTCCAGTTTAGAATAAGTCATCCACATATAGCAGTAAGATTACTAGCTCATTGTTCATGATTTTGAAGTAGAGGTTAGAGTCTGCTTTACTCTTGGTAAAGCCTAAGCTCGTCAAGAAATTTTCTATATGGGCATACCAAGCTCTAGGAGCTTGCTTCAATCCGTATAAGGATTTCTTCAATTTGAAGACATGAGACTTCTTGTCTTCAACCTCAAATCCTTGAGGTTGCTCTATATACACTTCCTCTTCGATGACACCATTTAGGAAAGATGTCTTCATGTCCATCTGGTGCAGCTTCCACTTCATCTTAGCTGCAAGAGCTATGATGGTTCTGATCGAAGTGTATCTGGCCACAGGAGAGAATGTCTCTTCATAGTCAATGCCTTCCTTCTGGGAAAAGCCACGAGCGACAAATCTTGCTTTATACTTCTCAATACTTCCATCAGCAACATGTTTTATTTTGAAGAGCCATCTAGAGGATACCACATCTTTATTCTTCGATATGGGAACTATTTCCCATACTTCGTTCTTCATTATGGATTGGTATTCCTCTGTCATGGCATCTGGCCATTCTTTTCTCTGAATGGCTTATTCAAAGCGGGTAGGCTCCTCTTCTAGGAGATTACACATCAAAGCCGTATAACTGGAGAATGGATTTGGTCTTTTCACCTATCTCATAGTTCCTTGGGGAACACTGTACTTCTCTCCATCTTGAATAATCTCTCTAGCCCAAGATGGATTTATTTTATGGAGGATCGTCATCTGAGGAGGCTCTTGCACTTCTACTATATCATGGTCTTCTAGAAGTTCCTCATCAGGGGAAGTTATGACTTCCCTCACTGGTTCTACAGCTCTGGGAACCTCCCTCATTGCAATATTTGGGATTATGGGTTCCTCTTCATATACCTCTTCAAGCTGGCATAGTTTAGATTTCTTGAGCGTTGCATCTTCATCAAAGGTCACATCCCTGCTGATCTCAATGTGATGTTGACCTGGTATATAGATTCTGAAGGCCTTGGAGACCTCACAGTATCCCACAAATATTCCCTTCTTTCCTAAAGGGTCCAACTTGTTTCTCTTTTCTTTAGGTATATGAATAAACACTAGAAAGCCAAATATTTTGAGATGGATTACCTCTGGCTTCTTTCCGGTGAACATCTCTTCCGGTGTCTTGAGCCCAAGTGCACTATGGGACAATTAGTTCTGCACATAAACAACTACCATTGTTGCTTCTGCCCATAAGCACATAGGAATATCTTGATCATGGGTCATAGTCTTCACAGCTTCCAGTATGGTTTTGTTCTTTTGTTCAACTACACCATTTTGTTGGGGATTATAGAGAGTAGTGAGTTCCCTCTTGATCCCAACATCTTTGTAGAATTTCACAAACTCTTTTGAGGTATATTCTCCTCCATTATTTGACCTGAGTATCTTAATCTTCCTTTTAGAAAGGTTCTCTATCAAGGCTTTGAATTCCTCTAACTTGTTGAACACTTCATCTTTAGTTTTCAAGAAATATATCCAGGTTTTACGAGAGTAATCATCAATGAATGATACATAATATACATACTCGCTAATGGAGGATGATGGAATTGGGCCACATACATCTGAATGGATGAGTTCTAGGACTCTTTCTGTCTTGTTGTCCCTCTTCGGAAACGGGTTCTTGATGCTCTTCCCTTGTGCACATCCATTGCATACACCTTTATAGTCACCTTTGAGTTCTGGTAAACCTATGACTTCTTTGCATATGTATGGTAGTGCCTTGCAGTTAATGTGGGCTAACCTTCCATGCCAAAGTTCACATGAGCTTTCAATGGCATGGGTCATGGCAGCCTCTGAGTGACCCTTTAGTTTATACAATCCATTTTCTTCACTTCCAATGATGATTGCTTCATTTAAGGTTTCTCCTTTAGTCCACATAAGAACTTCTCCATCTATAAAGGCAACTCTGGATCCTTTCTTTTCTAAAGATGAAATGGAGAGTAGGTTCTTCTTCAAGCCTGGTACATATAGTACATCCTTTATTTTTAGTGAATTCCCTGAATTCAATTTATGGTTTGATTCTCCCATTCCCTTGATGGGATACTGGTAATCATCTCCAAGGGTCTATTTCTGAGAAAACTTCTTTTCTGAGATACAAGAGAGAATGTTTCTTTGTCCCATCATGTGCTTGGATGCACCACTATCAATGAGCCAAGTGTCCTCTTTGGGTGTTACAGACCCTGAGAGAGCCGAGATCAAGACATGGTCTTTGATCTACTCTCTTATCATCTTTGTGGGTGGCTCTTCATCTTCGACTACATGGGCATGGAGCCTCTTATGTTTTCTCTTGTATTCTTCTCGTTTAGCTGGAAAAAACTTCACAATGTGTCCCATATTGTCACGATGATAGAATTGTATAGATGAGTGGTCTCTTTCCTTTCGTTGTCCTCTCTTCTGAAATCTCCTTGGATGAGATTCTTTGTGATTGAATTTGTTTGACTGTTGAGGCTCTTTATGAGTCTCCTTTTGGAAGTAGGGTTTCTTCCTTCCTCCTTTGGTGTGAGTAGCTAGGGCTTGATCATCATCCCTTGCTAGTAACACTTCATGATTCACTACTCTTGTTTCTTCTTGGATGCATTCTTCCCATAGACTATCAAACTTTAGTTTCTTCGTTCTGGCACATATTGTTTGGATGAAAGCATCCCAAGGTCTTGTGAGACCATTTAGGGTTGTCATTATGAGTTCGTCTTTGTCTATGGTATCTCCAATAGCTTCTAGCTATTCTTTGAATTCTGAGATTCTGGAGAAGTATTTATGAATCATTTCTCCTTTCTACATCCTTGTATTCTTCAGTTGAGTTCTTAGATTCATCTTTAGGTTTATGTTATTTCCTTCATATAGTCTGGTCAAGGCATCAAACATTTATTTCAGAGACTTCTTAGATGACACATAAGGAATCAAGTGATATTTGATTGAATCTGCAATGATTCTTTTGGCCCTTATTGTGTCCTTTTGATGCTTTGCCTTTTCTGCAGCATTGGCGGGTTCCGATACTTCTTCTTTGACGAATCTTTCTAGGTCATTCTCTTCAAGAATGAGGCCAATCCTATACTTCCAGGCATGAAATTTTTCCACTTTTTCTAACTTGTTAACAAGCTTAATGCTTGCAGACATCTTTACCTGGAGCTAGGAAAATGATCGAAAAATGAAAGTGCTCAAAATAAAAAACTGAACTTACCAGGAGGTGCGCTTGGCTGAGGCAAGTAGCCTGGTGTGTTTGGATTTGAGAAAATCCAACTTTTTCTCCTCCAAATTTGATCTGCGGATTTTTGGACTGGTGCTTCTGGTACTCTGGTACTTCTGGTACTTCTGGTACACTGGTTTTCTGGTACTTTTGGTACTTTGTGAAACTAGGGTTTCACTTTCTGGGAGATCCAACCACTGAAAAGGTGCGCTGAGAGTGCCAAACTGATCCTTAGGGGAGGGTGCACTTTTCTAGATGGTTTTGGGGCTGAAAAGATTCACCATCAAAAAGCCCTAATTTTCATGTACGACAACAATGACGTTTTTCACTTGTGAAAGACACTTCCTTCAGCTTGGCTCTGATACCATGTTAATTTTTAAGCTATTATTATAGTTGTTTTCATTTCATTAGATAACAATAGCATAATCCAAGATCACTGAGAAATACACANNCAAGATCACTGAGAAATACACAATCACAAGAGACACAACATTTATCCTAGGAAACCCTCTAGGGGAAGAAAACCCAACAAAACTTCCTTAATATAGATAGCCAATACAATGCCAAGAGATCTCTTAAACTAATACAGAAAGTCATCTCCCAGATGTGCGCCACTCTCTCTCTCCTTCTTCTCCAGAAACAGATCCGAAACTTGTCTCTCAATGAGCAAGTGAGTTGTGTGTCTAAGTGAGGCGATGGCCTCTTTATTTATACAAGTCTGGCACGTGTGAAGTGTCTCTTCACTGGCAGGGCCGACTTCTCAAACTGGGTGGGTAAACCCACCTTTATTATATTTCTGGACCTCTTGAATATCTGCTAGGGACGACTTCTTATTCTGCCTATTACAATTGTCTTTTGACCAATCTGCAAAACGAGATTTGGTCCTATTACAATAACCAACATGATCAATCCACAATGGGGATTGATCCAATGAATAATATATCAAATAATAATAAGAATACTCTTTGCAGTTACATTATTTCAACATCAAGTTTGTAGGTGGATTCTCCCACTCCTTTGATAGGGTACTGGCAATCATCTCCAAGTGTAACTTTCTGGGGAAAGTTATTTTCTGTAAGGCTAGAGAGAATGTTTCTCTAACCTATCATGTGCTTAGAAGCACCAGTATCTATGAGCCAAGTATCATCTCCATGTGACACTGATCTTGAGAGCGCGAAGATTAAGACATAGTCTTCAATCTTTTCTTTAATCATATTTGTGGGTGGATCATCATCTTCAACTACATGGGCATGGTGTCTTTTGTTATTTTTCTTCTTTTATTCTTCTCTTCTAGCTGTACAATTCTTAGCAATATGTCCCAACTTGTCACAATGGTAACATTGATAAGAGGAGAAATCCTTTTCTCTTCTTTGACCTTTATGAAACTTTCGGAATCTCCTTGGAGGGTGAGATTCCTTATGTAGGTGGGTCTCCTTATTGAAGTGAGACCTTCTCTTTCCTCCTTTAGAATGAGAAACTAGGGCTTGATCTTCATCCCTTAAAAGAGTTGCTTCTCGGTTAGCCATTCTTGCTTCTTCTTGAACACATTCTTCCCAAAGACCATCAAATTGGAGTTTCTACTTTCTTGCACAAATTGTTTGGGTGAAGGCATCCCAAGGTCTTGTGAGACCATTAAGATTTTCCATTATGAGTTCATATTCATCTAGGTTGTCTCCAATTGCTTCTAGTTGTTCCTTGAATTGAGAAACCCTAAAGAAATAGTCATGAACAATTTCTCCTTTCTGCATCTTTGTATTCTTGAGTTGGGTTCTCAAGTTCATCTTCTGGTTAATGTTCCTTCCTTCATACATTTTGGTTAGGGAATCAAACATTTTTATTTTAGTCTACTTAAAAGACACTTGAGGGATCGAGTGTTCTTTAATAGAGTCTGCAATGATTCTTTTGTCCCTAACCATATCCTTCTAGTACTTTGCTTTAGCTGTAGCATCAACAGATTCTGGTACATTTTCCTTGATGAATCTTGCAAGGCCATTCTCTTCAAGAATGATTTCAATCCTATACTTCCAGGCACAGAAGTTATCTGGACCTTCTAACTTTTCAACAAGCTTGGTTCTTGTAGACATCTTGACCCAGAGTTGGGAAAATGACCAAAAATTAAAAGTGCTCAGAAATTAAATCTGAACTTACCATGAGGTGCGCTTGGTTGAGGCGAGTAGCCTGTGTAGTTAGTTTTCAGAAAATCCAAATTTTACCCCTTGAAACTGTGCCTACACAAATATGGACTGGTACTTCTGGTACTAGTTCTGGTTTCCCGGTTTTCTGGTTTTTTGGTATCGGTGAAAACTAGGGTTTCACTTTCTAGAGGCTCTGGCCACTGAAAAGGTGCACTCAAGCTGTCAATGAGTTCGCTAGGCTATGGCGCACTTCCCTAGATAGTTTTTAGGCTGAAATTCCCTTCCAACAAAAATCCCTAATTTTCTTGTACGACAACAATAACATTTTTGGTAACCCAGTGAAAGGTGCTCTATTCAGTCAAGCTTTAATCCCATGTTAAATTTAGAGCAACTATTAAGTTCTTTTCAATTTACTAGACAATAATAGCATAAGAAATATCACTGAAAGATACATAATCACAAGGTACACAACATTTATCCTGGGAAACCCTCATGGGGGAGAAAACCCAGCAAAAACTTCCTTAATATAGATTGCCAATACAATGCCAAGATAATAAACCAAACACTAGAGAATATCCAAGACTGAGCAATGTGCCTCTCTCTTCCTTCTTCCGGTAAATGGAACCTAAAGATTCCTTCAAACTTGCGCACTAGATGAGTGACTTGATTGAGTGAGTGAATGAGGCACTATCCTCTCTTCTTTATACTAGCTGAGGAGCACTATGGTGATGTCTTTTCATTGGGCATGGCCGACTTCTCCAACTAGTGGCTAAAACCACTTTAATTAGGCCTAGGGGCCGACTTCTCAGTTAGCAGTATTTTTTAAGGTTTTGACCAATCCACAAAAGGGGATTTGGTCATACAAGAGTCCCGACATGATCAATCCACAAAAGGGGATTGATCTATAAGATAATAACTCAATAATAAGTAGAATGTTTTTTGCAGTTACAATATTTCAACAATTTTATTATGTATTACTTGCCCTATATGGATTTTAACCTATTATCCTTTGTACATTGGATATTTACATAAGTGATACGGGTTGGTTCACCATATATGTTGATATTATGGTAGTTATGGGAGGTATTAACCTCTACGTGTAACCTTTGACGAGTCTAGAATATTTTGGGAAGCAAGAGAAACCCTAGAAGGTTAGGAAATAACCTTAGAAGACAAGTCGGCTCAAGATAATAATTTATATTAAATTATTATCCTCCAGAAGTAGAAGTCAACCCAGTTAGGTCACTTGGAGGACTATAAATAAGAGGGTGCTAGAACTCATTTGTCACATACACTCTCACAAGTGCATAAGGACAAGTGGTGCACATGACTGGAGGAGAGTTGCAATTGTTGTAGTAGTGACTTGGAATTTGGTTATGGTTGGAATTTTTTCTTGTTTATGGTTTGAACTTTCTACTAGGTACGCTAGCTCTAGAGAGAGGTATGCTACCTTAGTTGGCTATTGGTTCTAGGGTTTTCTTTTGAAATTATTATGTATGTCAAGGTTAAGTTGCTCGGGGGTGGAATTTGTGCCTATGGTTGGGTGACAATATTGAAATATTTTCTTTGGTGAAATGATCACCCCTATTATTCTAAAGGTTATGGGCCCACACTATCTTCAAATACTCTAACCATTGGAAGGTAGATTGGGATGATTTTCTCAGTTGCAGTTGCAGTGAAAGTTTTGTTTCAGCAACGAAACCCTAACCCTCGTGTTGAGGCACCTTAAGTGAAGTGTTTGACCTCATTCATGGATAATCTAGTGTGCCCTAGCCTAGCGCACCTCCTAGCACTCTCAGCTAGCCAAGGAATCAAGTTTGAGTTTTTGGTCAAAGTCAAAGGTTGACCAATTCAAAGCAGTCATGACTTACTCTATGAAGTCAAAAAACAAGTTAGAAGGGGCTTATAACTTTAGATCATGGAAGACAGGGATTGACCTCATCCTTGCCAAGAATAAAGTGTTGGATATCGCGAAAGGGAAGATCATGGAACCACAGTTTGAAGCCGAAAAAGAGAAGGAACCTCATAATGTTGCAGTTATGGAGAAGTTCAAGGACAATGACATCAATGCTATGAGTATCATAGTAGACTCTGTAAAGGACCATTTGATACCCTAAATTTCTCATCTTGACTCATCTAAGAAGATGTATGATGACCTAACTAACCTCTTCTCAGTCAGAAATATTGGAAAAGTAATGAATCTGAAGAATGAGCTTTGTGATCTGAAAAATGAATGAAGATGACACCATAACATCATACTTTGTAAGAAAATCCCAGTTAAGAGATCAACTACAAGCTATTGAGAAAACCATTTCAGAAAAGGAACTAGTAAATATAGTACTTAATGGCCTTCCCAAGACATGGGATGAATTTTCCACAAGCATGAACACAAGAACAAAGTATCCGACATTTGAAGAACTTTGGACTTGTTGTGCAAAAGAAGAATAAAGGATTAGCGCAAAAGAGAAATCCCAAAAGAAAAATGATGATCAAGCCTACACAACAAAGTTCAAGAAATTCAGGAATAAAAAGAAGTTTGGCTCAAGGAAGAAACCAAATCAAGAAAGGGATATGCCAAAAATACAGTGCTTCAATTGTCGAAAATATGGTCGCTACAAGAACCAGTGTCCTGATTTAAAGAAAAGGAAGGAAACACACAAAGCAACATTTTCCAAAGAAAAGGAACCCTCAAAGAAAGTCAAGCAAGATGAAGCGAAATTTTTCTTCTAGTAAAGGTAACAATACTCTTATGTAACCTAGTCCTTGTAAATACCATGTTTACATAGTTCTTGTACATATCACGTGTATCTATTTCTTGGAAGATAAGATGGTCAGTATCAATGAAACGACACCTATGGAAGAATAACAAGATAAGGATTTCCATTACAATGACTACTAGTCAAACAATGTATCTGAAAAGGATGAAGTATGTTGACAACCTTTGGTGACAATTCCTCTTAAAGCTATTATATAAGTAACAACTTCCAGATGGGACGCAATCAAAATCAAACTTGAAGAAACCCAGAAGGAGTCAGACCAGAGAGAATTTAGTAATCAAGAGGAAACTAGAATAGACTTGTGACACTTTGCATAAAGCAATGCAGATGGAAGCATGGACTCTCTCAGATGGAGGGAGCTTATTGCAAAACATTTCAAAATAAGAGCATGCATATTGCTCATTCAGGAATGAATCCAAGATTAGAAGGGAGCTAATCCCCAATGATATGATCCATTGAAGAAGAATCTGTGAAGACTATTAAGTATTTTTCCATGTTCTTCATTGGAAGTAACAACCATGATAAGCAACATGTGTTCAGTTTGACTCTAGAAGAACTCTTTGAGTATCCTTGGTTGTCTATCTACATTCCTATGATGAAAGGAAGAAGTTGGAATCTTCAGGAAGGAAGGGCATGGAATCTACAGAAGACTCTATGGACCCCAAAGTTGAAGAGCAACATGAAGAAGAATATGAAGATTCCAAGAAAGAAAGAAAAAACAGAACAACCAAAAATTGAACCAGTTACTATACTAAAAATAATAAGACCACCAACATGATTTGAACCCACTAGAAGCAGTCAAGCAGAAGGAATGGAAGGAAGTTGTGATGAAGAACAATGTATGTAAAAAATTGTGAAAAAAAATTATGAATGGAAGCATTGATAGATACAGGGTGAAGATTCGGGGCTAGAGGGTTCTCCCAGAATGAGAGAGAGGACTATGATGATATCTTGTTCCAGTAACTAGATATACCTCTACCTGATACATTATATCTCTTGCGGTATCCACGGGTTGGAGTTTACATCAGATGGATGTAAAGACTGTTCTTCTCAACTAAGTAATTAAAGAAGAATCATATGTAGAGAAAACCTCAAGGATTTGAGGTATACCAGAAAGAGACCCATGTATGAAAATGGAAGAAAACCTTGTATGGATTCAAGCGACCTGGTGTAGAGCCTCTCATGTACAACAAAAGTGTGGTGAAAACTTTCTATGAAAGAGGAAGTGTATTGAAGTGGCTCTTCAGAAGTCTGGGATGATGGATTGCAAATCCATGGAAAACTCCCATGATGACAGATTTGAAGAAGTTGAGAGACTTTGATCCAGTAGACCCGTCCCTGTACTGGTAATTGAATGGCTCGTTGATGTATTTGGAGAATACTCAGCCGGATATTTGCTTTATTGTGAAAATAGTTCCAAGTGGAACCTATCCATGAGAATTGAATAAAGCATGCCTTGAAATGTCTTCGTGGGACATTTGAGTTATCATATACAAATGCATGGATTTATCGATTCAGATTGGGAAGGGAGTGCATATAATGGAAGAAGTGCTTCTTGGATATGTTTCAGTTTGAGCTTTTTCCATGATATCATGGGCTACCAAGAAACATAATCTTGTTTCACTTAACACTACAGAAGAAAAATATATTGTAGCTTGTGATGCTTGTACGGAAGCAGTGTGGCTCCGTAAGCCGATTTTCTGGACTGTTTGATCAGGTGTTGGATTCGACCATGATATATTGTGATAATTAGAGTTGTGTGAAGCTTTCATAGAACCTAGTGTTCCATGACAGGTCGAAGCACATTGAGATCAAGTATTATTTTCTTCGTGATATATTCTAGAAGGGAGAAGTAGTTCTCCAGTATATCTCCATTGAAGAGTAGATAACATATATTTTGGTAAAGCCTCTGTCCAAGATGAAAATTTTGTGTACTTAAAGGACAAGCTAGGACTCATGGAGATGACTTCCTTTTTGGAAAGGGAAGTGATTACTCCATAATTTGGGAGGGAGCATTGATATTTTATTGATATATGGACAGTCATTTTCCAGTTTGGAAAATGGTCCAAGTTGGTCAGTCACTTTCCAGTCCGGAAAGTGGTCCAAGATTTATGACGGACAATCATTTTCTAGTTCGAAAAATGGTCCAAAACAGATAGTCATTTTCGTAATGAAAATATTGGTCTAATAGATTGTTGACGTACCATAGACAATGATTCCCCTTGTGGCCAGTGTGGGGGAATGGTCTAGGATAGTCATTATCCCTGGCAGTCACTCTGAGAAGTGGTCAAGAAGAATGGTTTGCCTCTTCAGGCAATCATTCTTTCAAAGTTTACAATTGTGAGCAGTTTCGAAGAATGGTTCGATATAGGAGGTTGGTGAAGGACAATCATTTCTGTAGGAAATGGTTCGTACAATCATTACCTAGGGTAGACTCATTCTCTCTAGGTCTCATTGTGATTAGTGTCAGAATAATGGCCCACTTAGGTTGAATTTTCCAGCTTCAACAATCAGGGACAGTCATTCCCTAGGGCAGATTCATTCTCTCCAAGTTTCACTATGAATCATGGCAGAAGAATGGCCCAGTTAGGTTGAATGGTATAGGTTCAGAAATCAAGGACAATTATTCTTCTATGATTGGGAAGAATAGTCCAAATAGCCCATGGTTGATGTTTAACCTTTCGAGGGTATATGCTCTTCCATATCTCACTTATGTGAATGGAAGAATGGACCAGATGACTCAGTTTGTGTCATGACATTGTTGATGGAGGTTGATATCATATGATATGATTTTTGTGGAGACTGTATGTCTCTGGACAATAGTTGTATGCTATTGTAGTGGATGTGATCCACTGGTAGTGACTATGTGTCATTGGTTAGTAGCAGTGTGCTACTAGGAGTGGTTGTGTACCACTCGATAATAGTTGTATACTACTATGAATAGACACAGTTCTATTCTATTGGATGGAATTGTTTTGATTGCCATGGAGACTATCTAGTTGGATAGTGATGATGGTGCTCGTGATTTGATCATGAGATAGCATGTGTGGCTATGATGATGCTACCGCTTGAATGGTCTATTTTTTCTCAAGACCATTGTCTTTAATACCTCCCTAGCCAGGAGGGAGTGTTGATATTATGGTATTTGTGGGAGATATTAACCTCTACGTGTAACCTTAAATGAGTCTAGAATATTCTGGGAAGCAAGAGAAATCTTAGAAGGTTAGGAAATAACCTTAGAAGACAAGTCGGCTCAAGATAATAATTTATATTCCTCCAGAAGTAGAAGTCAGCCCAGTTAGGTCACTTGGAGGACTATAAATAAGAGGGCACTAGAACTCATCTGTCACATACACTCTCACAACTGCATAAGGACAAGTGGTGCGCATGACTAGAGGAGAGTTACAACTGCTGCAGTGGTGACTTGGTCTTTGGTTATGGTTGAACTCTCTGCTTGGTTATGGTTTGAACTTTCTGCTAGGTATGCTACCTTGGTTGGATATTGGTTCTAGGGTTTACTTCCAAAATTATTTTGTCTGTCAATGTTAAGGTGCTCAGGGGTGGCATTTGTGCCTATGGTTGGGTAAAAACATTGAGATATTGTCTATGGTGAAATGAGCACACATGTTATTCTCACAACAGAATGGTGCAAATCCCTTTGAAGCTACCATGAGTTGCAGCCTCTTTTATTAACCTACTCAAACCTTTAGCTATGATAAGGGAAAGGAGAGGTGATAGGGGGAAACCATGCCTTAAACCTCTACTTGGTTTGAATAAGAGAGATGGATCCCCATTGATTAAAATGGAAAATTACACTGAGGTAATGCAATTCATCACCCGTGCCACAAATTGATGACAAAATCCCAAGTGAATGAGCACCAATCTTAGGTAAAACCATCTTATTGTATCATAAGATTTAGAGAGATCCACTTTGATGACCAGTTCTCTTGGAATTATAACCTTGATTGAGAGTATTATTTCTTGTGCTATCCTATCTGCCTCATGATTTTGTCTTCCCTCCAAGAACCCAAAGTGATCTCCAAAGATTTGTTTTGATATTACCCTCCTAAGTTTTCTAGCAATAACTTTTGAGATGATTTTGTAGATACAATTGCATAAAGATGTTTGCATGAATTATTCAAAATAGGTTAGGCTACCCTCTTGAGGAATTAGTGTTAGACAACTGAGAGGGGGGG
>CBVK0101357275.1:0-11337 GCA_900067695.1 Picea abies | reverse complement strand
ACCTATTTCATTTATTCAATAGAAGATATTGTTCACTGGATATCTGTGTTTTTC
Organism: Picea abies; assembly: GCA_900067695.1. Classification (NCBI taxonomy): domain Eukaryota; kingdom Viridiplantae; phylum Streptophyta; class Pinopsida; order Pinales; family Pinaceae; genus Picea; species Picea abies. Next base: position 11,283 of record CBVK0101357275.1, on the reverse strand, counting down.
TTCATATCTCTGTGTTTATTATATTTAGTTTGTTAATCATTTGATTTCACTCCTAATCCTGAATCAGTGGTATCAAAGTGGTCTACTCTTCATTTATTTTTCTTCGTGCATGTCCCCGACAAGATCTGGGTAAAAGAAGTTGGGACTCGAAGAAATCGAGTCGTTGCAGGATTGGTCGTGTCGAGTCTGAAAAAAACCCATGGGAGATGAAAATAAAGATGATGGAGAAAGATATCCTTTTAAAATGTTTCTCGAGGAATCCCTTTCAAAATAAAGAAACGAAATGATGGACAATTTTGCGCAGATCATTCGGTGGATGCCCATAGAATAAGCATCTTCATCAAGAATCCATGCAACCCCCTTCAAGGTACATGTAAATTTTGATGTTCCATTATTTGAGGGCTAATAGATGCATATGTTGTAGATAAATGGTTGAATATGCTCAAAGGGTATTTTTCGGTCCACAAATTTTCTGATAGGGAAAAGATTAATTTTGCACTCCTCAAGGTTGTCCCCCATGTTAAGGACTAATGGGACACTTACTCTAAGCAAAGGGCCATAGAGGAATCTGCAAAATTTAGTGGTTGCCCCTACATGCAATTCCTTCTAGGATGCCATTAAAGAACAATACTACCTTGTTGGAAGCTACAACTAGTACACCAGATGGACAACCCTGCGTCAAGAAAGGGACCAAACAGTACGAGATTTCACCAATATTTTCCATACCCTGCGCTCCAAATTGGGTATCAAAGACTCTGAGTGACATATGATGCTCAAATACCGTGGTTATTTTCATAGATACATTCAAACAGAAATGGATTTTATGGACATATCCTCATTGGGTATGGATTGTAGATATGTTGTCAAGATCGAGCAAAAATTTAAGCAGAAGAGGTGAGAGTTTGGATTTGCAAACTCCTCACAGACGAAGCAAGGAAAAGGAATCCCCAACACACACAACAAGGGACAGAGAAAATACAGCCACTCTCAAGACAACCAATCCAAGCCACAACACAATAAGGGCAGTGAGAAGATGAAGAAGGACATGAGAAAATGGTGTGAATACCATAAAATCCCTTGGCATAACACTAAAGAATGTTGTTCCAAACAGACACTCATGGTCGAGATGAAGGCTTCCAAGTCAGAGGCTGATTCTGACTCTGAACCAAATCCAGAAGGAGAGAAGTAGATTGTCTATGTTGAACCTAGTGCCACTATTTCTACCACCAAAGTCCAGTCAAGCGAACCAGAAGAACCATAGGAAGGGGAACACCTCTTTCACTCACATATGTCGGTAAAGAGGGATCTTCTTCATTTCATTGTCGATTGTGGCAGTTAGAAGAACTTGATCTCAGCAAAGGTCATCAAGTGAATGGACCTATTGACAACACCACACCTGCAGTCCTACACCATCGGCTATCTTCTCCAAGGAAGAGATCTCTGTGTCAGCCAGCAGTGTTGTCTGCCCTACAAAATCAAGCCTTTCAAAGACAAGGTATTGTGTGATATTTCCCCCCTTGAATATTGTGATGTTCTTTTAAGACAACGATATTTATGGAAGCATCATGCTGTGTATGATTCTAGGCCCCACAGTTTCATTATTACTTTGAGTAGACAATTGTACAGGATACCAAAGGTAGCATTGCCTACCGCTATTTCTTTATTCTCTGCTAAGCAATGCAGCAAGGTCATTTCACAGACAGAGAAGTTTGTCTTCTTTGTGATCCGTGCTCACAGTAAGGAGAAGTTTTTTGCCACATCCATGTCATCTACACATAGCCTTTATTTGCAGCAAAAGCAAGTGGATGGGATCATGGAAGATTACAGAAACATCTTCTCCTCACCCACCGGGGTACCGACACATTGCCAAGTCAAGCATCCAATTGATCTAACCCCCATTGCACCTCTGCCTAATAGACCAATATATTGTCGCTTGTTGATGGAAAACGGTGAAATCAAGCGTTAGATCCAAGAGATTCTTCAAAAGGGGCACATCAAACCCAAATCATCCCCTTGCGGAAGCATGATTGTACTGGTGCAGAAGAAGGACGGGACCTGGTGACTCTGCATTGATTACAGAGAATTAAACAAAATCACAGTCAGAAACCGGTACCCAATTCCTAGGATTGATGACCTTCTTGACCAACTCAAGGGGGAAAAGTTCTTCAGCAAGATTGACCTAAAGTATGGGTACCACCAGGTTCCCATCGAACCAAATTATGTATGGAAGATGTTGTTCCTGAGATTAAACTTAAGGCTCAAAGAATAATGTCAAGCATCACAAATTAAGGAAAGTTGGTTTTAAAGGTGATTTTTCTTCCGTTAGTTGTGTAAGATTTAAATCCTCAAATGAAATTAATATTTGAACAGAACAGAGGTTGCATTTTGTTGTCTGAGTCAATTTATCAAATTGAGAGAGGAGAAGAAAATTACAAAACTATAAAACAAACTAAGGCATCAATGACATAAGAGTCTTACCTTGTTTATAGTAGAAGAAAATGTAGAATGCATTCCTGAAAGGATATAAGATATAGTGATCCAAATAATAGATAGGTCTTGTATTTGCTGATAGAAAATACAGAGGAAAAACTGCTTGCTAATCGAATACTAAATGAAATGTAATCACAGTAGATGTTGTACTAAATTGTAATCATTCACTTGTTCAGGATTAACTTAAAGAGAACATAAGATATGAAACACAAAGAGGGCACATAACTCAAACAACACAAAATTTGGAATCCCTGTCTGCACTTGTATTAATACTCACAAAGGATGAGTTTTCTCAGTTACAATACGACAAGAAGCAACCTGTTTTCATTCTTTGAAATATGTATTTATACAAAAAGTGCTCAACCTTAAGCGGTTGGAATTCTTCTATTTCTAAAAATAGTAAATTTACAGAATATGAAATATGAAACGTTTCACTTGCATTTCGTGGAGGCATGGTATCAGGTCTCAGAGTTCTCTTATCTGTCACAGAAAATGTAGAAGACTGATTATTTCGCTAAGCCATCTCTGTGAAAATGTGAATGTAATTCAAAAATGAAAAAATCTTCTTTTCCTTAAGCGCATCAATTTGCGTATACCTTCACTGACAATGTTTTTAATTCCCTTAATAAAAAGATTTGGGGCAATAAAACAAGATCTTATTTGAAATCATTTCCCTAGATCAGCTATTAATTCCATTAATGGTCAATGTTTCGTGATCAGGAAAAGCATAGATAAAATTTGAATTTATCCACATTGCAAATCAACGTAAACTTAACAGGAGATAAGATTTCTTAATGTGTTAATAAATCAAGTTTATCCTGTTAATTAATCATGTTTAACCTTAATCCATTTTGGGTTTTCAGACCCTGAGTTATCCCATATTAGTTCAAGCTATGATCTCTGAAACGTGAAATCACGATTGATTAATTAATATTAATCGTGTTTAACTTTTTAAATAATTGTGATTAACTTCAAGGGTTTCGCGATTTCGTATATCCAGACTTTTGGTGGTCACTCCAGGTAGGATCCCTGAATCGCGAAATCGCGATATAATTAATTAACATTAATTATTTTTAATCCTTTAATTAACATAGTTTTAAAGCTTAAGACAGTTTTGCGATTTTGTATGTCGGGACTTTGGAGTAATTACATGTTGGACTGTTAGTATCGTGAAACCCCGAAACCTGACATTTAGAAGGTATCATTTAGTGATTTGACCTATTAACGAGTGGGCGAATCCATAAATTTTAAGGATTTCAGATCGTTGGATTAAACAGAAGGCTTTCATCAATGGTGATATTCAAGTGCGCATTTTTCCTTATTTAAACAAGAATGAAACTTATCTAAGTCTAAAGTTTAAAAAAATATATATGTTCCAACATAGGCTCCATCTAGGGATCGCATCTCCCTGTGAGTCGTGAAGAACAGTAGACCAAGTTCCTTTATTGGGTAAATGGATTCATTATTTCATTTTGTGGAACTTTTTCAGAAAAGGATCACACTGAGAAAAGGGTTTCAACCATAACTTAGAAAACCTTCAAACACATCAAATCATGACTTTTAGTTAGGCTATCTGAAATTTCACTTTCCTGAAACTGCATTTAGATTTGCTTAAGATAATCAAAACAACCTTAACCTATGTATCAAACTCTTTTCGATCTTATTTGTGTTAAGGAAAAGTGATTTTAATGATTTAATTAGGGATTCCTTAGTTGTCTTAGAATGTAAATATTGTCGAGAGGAAGACTAACTACCAGAGTACATTATAATACACATATAAAAGCCTTGCAGATATCATAGACATTGTTTCACTGCCAGCGAGCCTGTTCAATACCCCGGTGAAGTTATCTAATTCCTAGATTGAATTTGCTTTCACCACTTCATTTTGTAATCTTGCATTTAAATGATTGAGATGAGGGCAATCATTTAATGAATTTCCTTTCATCACCTCTTTTTTGAACTAGATGGGGGCAATCATTTAGATGAATTTCCTTTCACCATATATATATATATATATATATATATATATACTTTTAAGCATGAAGTGGGGGAAAAAAAATTTTATGTCATATACCAGGGATGATATCTGCTTATAATTTAGCAAAAAAGGTCTGTTAACTCACTTTGATTACTCTGGGTTAATTTCCTTCCGACCTTCAAGACACCTTTGCCTACAAGGAATTTTTTCACGAGGGATTTTTACTTTTCATGAGATTTTCTTGAGTGAAATCAATCAATTTGAATCTGTCAGAAAGGACAAAGTAGTCAGGATTAACCTAGACATACTTTCTTCTAGTTAAATTGAGAGGTGCGTATAAATATTCTCCTAACATTACTTTGAGATATGTTTCTGAGTTTTCAGAGTTAAGGCGAAATCTTCTCTCTGTGGAGACCAAGGGAGAAGATGAGAACTAAAGGGAACTAAAGCTTTAAGATGGGAACATTGGAACAATAAGAGTATTCAAAAATTATATTGCGAACAAGATCAATCTCACATAAGCTTTTTGATTCTCATATTTCCTTAAGCTCTTTTATTTGTATTTCATTTTTATTTAATTTTCATTTAATTATTATTTATTTATTTATTTATTAAACTTCAGAGAAAACTTTTAAGATTAGTCTATAATTCTCATATTCCTCTTATTGTTGATTAGGTGACAATATTTCTATGAATGCGACTTCCTTTAGATTTAGCTAGATTCCCCTAAAAACAACAACTTGGTTCAGTAGGTTTTAGAAGCTCATAACTTAAAATTTCTTCATATTTTCAACTAAGACGACTATTTATTTATCACCTGTTTTGGGAGCATATCGCTATTCTGAAATGTTTTTCTGATATTTCAACTACCAACCAGTATCATGCGATAAAAATAAACATGAGAGATGTCAGATACTTCTCAAAAGAAATAGTAACTATTACCTATTTTTTTTTCTATTTTCCTTTTTGAAAACAACAATGTCTGTATTTATAGTGAAATTAGCAACTTACCAAAGAAATGAAAAACCATGAATCAAAGTAAAGAAATCAAATCGGTATATACAGTGAGAGTCTGTAAACCATTTATTGCATAAAATGATTTAGGTAACGCCCGTTCATAGGGGCGTTAAGGATTTTTCCATCCAGATTTTCCAATAAAAATGAATACTTCCCTTCGGAAGTTGTGATATTGAAGGGTCCACACCAGATATGGTTGAATTTTTCGTGTTTTCCTGAGTCTTCCTTCCTTGCATCCCACTTTAAAACCATGTCACCGGGAAGGAATTCCCTATCTTTAGCTTTCTGGTCAAACATGGATTTCATGTTCTCTTGATATTTTTGGAGCTTCTCATTTACTTCAGCCCTATTTTTTTGGACTTCACTCAATTGATTTATTCTCCTGGTGACGTGATTTGGCTCTTCCTTGGCATCTTGCCAGAGTTTCATTACAGGTAGAGCAAGATTGATGGGGAGAACAAAGTTGTTATTGTATACCATTTGAAAAGGGGAGATTTCGATTGATCTCTTAGTGCCTATCCGATTATCCCAAAAAACATATTTCAAATGTACATGCCGGGCTTTCTTATTTTCAGTCAACACTTTTTTAATTATGGTGATTAGACTCTTGTTCGAGGATTCAACTAACCAATTCCCCTGAGGATAATAGGTTGTGGAATGAGCTAGTACAATGTTTTACTTCTGATAGAAACTTACCAAAGCCATGGACTTGAAATCTTGGGCATTATCAGTAACTATCTTTCGAGGACGACCAAATCTCGACAAAATGTTTTCTTCCAAGAAATCGATCACCACTGTATATGTTGTGTTTTGCGTCGGAATAGCTTCTACCCATTTGGTGAAATAGTCAGTAGTGGTCAAAATCCACTTATGTTGTGCACTTGAATGTGGATGTATTTCAATGATGAAATCTAGACCCCATTGTTGAAACAGAGCTTATGTTTTGACTCGGACCAAATGTAGTGCGAGAATCTCTTGCTTGCCTGGAAATAGTTGACAGGGGTTACAGGATCTAACTTTAGCATTCACATTAGTAAATAGTTTGGCCAATAATATCCAGCTCTCAGAATTTTATATGTCATTTCTCTCCATGCATGATTCCCTCCACACACTCCTTCGTGGAATTCGTTTATTACCCTCTCCGTTTCAGATTCTACTAGAAATCTTAGTAAGAAACCCAGAGGATCCTTCCAATATAGTTGACTGTCCATGATACAATATTTTACTGCGTGCAACTTCAATGTTCCAGCTTTGGAAGGAGTCATACCGCTCGGGCATTGCAGAGTGAGAAGGTAGGAAACTATGTCCTTATACCAAGACGAAGAAGAGAATTTCTCTTGTATTTGAGTCGTAGGTATTGGGTCATAGAACTCTTTGATATATAGAAGCTCTTCGTAGGATTGTAAATGATTTACCCTAAGTTCCTGGAAATTTGATTCGGCTAGTAATTTAGCCAAACCCTGACCTTTGACCAGTTTGGTTGGTTTTAATTCTAGGTCAAATTCTTGAATCTTAGCTAACCATCTGCCTCTTTTTCCATCACTATCTGGCTGAACTAATATTTCCTTGACGACGTTGGTTGGTACATAGGCGATTACCTTAGAATGGAGCACATAAGTTCTGAAATCTTTGAGAAATTTCACCTTTTCATATGCTTGTTTTTCTAATATATCATATCTTAGTTCAGCATCTCTGAGACTTTTACTAAAGAATTTTATTGGTTGCTCAAAACCTTCATCGTTCTTTTGTAAGAGCACGACGATAGTGTGTTCGGAGGCAAATGAGAAAATCAAGAATTCCTTTGTATAATTTGGACTGCCCAGCACTGGTGCTTCACCTATAACTTTCTTGATACATTCGAATGAAACTTTGGATTCGGTCGTCCATTTAAATTCGTTGTCCTTCTGGAGCATATATGTAATCAATTTTACAATTTCAACGAAGTTTGGGATAAATCTTCTTAAAAAAATATTTTTTCCTAAAAATGATTGAATCTCTTTTCTATTCCTAGGAATATTTATTGTATCTATAGCTTCAACCCTTTTCGGGTCGATTTTAATTCCATCTCTAGATACTATGTGTCTCAAGAGTTTACCTTCCTGCATAGAAAAATGAGATTTCTTGGGATTCAGAGACAAACCAAATTTTCAACATTTCTCAAACGTTTGTTTGAGGTGCATCAGGTGCTCTACATCAGATTTAGAAAATATAGTTAGATCATCAAGATAAATCACTGTGAACTTATCTCCTTCATTGACAAAGGCGATGTCCATAGCTCGTTGGAACATGTCTCCTGTGTTCATCAGTCCGAATGGAATCTTGTAATACATGAAGGTACCCCATGGAGTTGTGAATGCGCTTTTTTCCTTATCATCCTCATGGAATACAATTTGATTATAACCTGAGAAGTTGTCAATCATAGACATTCTATTTGCTCTTACCATGTTTTCCAATATGTGATCCATTTTAGGTAGTGGATAATTATCCTTGAGAGATGATCTGTTTAAATCTCTAAAATCTACACACAATATGATTTCACCGTTTTTTCTTCCTGGCCGAAACCAAATTGGCCACCCACTTGGAATACCTGAGTGGAACAATGATCTTCGCATCTAGGAGATTTTTCAATTCCTTTTCTATCACATGTAGTAGTATGGGGTTTATCTGTTTGAGCTTCCTCCTGAAAGGTTTAACACCCTGCTTTAAGGGGATTTTTTGTTCAATTACGGTGGTGTCATAAGTTCTTAATTCATCATAAGACCAAGCGAAAACATCCTTGTATTGCTGGAGTAACTTGTCATATTTTCCTTTCATTTCAAGGGGAAGTTATTTAGATATATTTATGATATTAGGCGTTTCCTTAGTGCCTATGTTACAATCTTCAACCTCTTTAGGATGAGGTTGCAAAATAGACTTTAAGGGAATATCATCATGATCGAATAATCTTTCCAAAGGAATTAGGCCTTTGGGAATCTGATTATTTTTCAGTACCAACATGTGGTGATTAGCGATCTTATCCTGCAACTCCTATGGATATTCACCTTCCTACATAATCCAAGCAGGGTCATTCTGATTTTCCTGATCAATATGCATTTCAGAAAATTCATCCACCATTTCTAGGAATTGCTTGATTTGCTCATCATCTTCGAAGACTTGCCAGTGTTGAACATTATTTGGTATGGAGGGTCTGTGCCTCATTTATATGTGATAATTTAGTTTGAGGACAGTAGGAGGTACAAACGTTGCGGCTGCTTTGACCAATGAATCTACCCGTTGATTCTCCATTCTGGGAATATGGTGGATATTAAATGATGAGAAAAAATTCTTAATCAAATCCAAGGCACAATTTCTGTAGGACCTCAACCTTCGGTGTTTGTCCTGGTACTATTGCTTTATCTGTTTCACAATCAATTCCGCATCACCATAAACTACCATATTTTAAATCTTTAATTTTCTGGCAGCTTCTAATCCTAAAACCAGGGCTTCATATTCGCATACATTATTAGTATAATCAATGTCCCAATGTAATCTGTAGGAAAAGGGAATAATGAACTTGTATCCAAGTGCCACAAACAACACTCCAGCTCCTTCTCCTTCACAAGATGAAGCACCATCGAAATACATTTTCCAAACTCCAACACTATTTACGTTTTTATTTGTTTTTTCTATCTTTTCTTTTTCTATACAATTTTCTTCTATACATTCATCTAAATCATCATCAAGAGATAATATACAGTTTCCTAAATCTTGATCGACGACATATGCAGGGTAATTATTTGGATTATGCGGGTCAATTACAGTATATGCCAACCTTGTTTCTTTGTATAGGTGAGTAAATTGTTTGCTGAATATTGGGATTGTAGCGTACGTCATGTCGAGTTGAATATATTCCCCAAGTTTAGTGCCCCAAGACCTGGATAACAACATACCATACTTTGCAGGGGTATCAACAACAACCACATCCATCATAATACTTTTCACTGGAATCTATGCAAGATTAACCACTAAATATTTAATCATACCCATAAATTTAACTTTTCTCGAATCAAAAGAATACAAATCTCTGTATGGTCTGGTAATTTCGAGGCCCAGTTTTTCCATAATAACTTTGGGCATCACATTGTGGGAGGCTCCAAAATCTAACATACAATTATGGAGCAAATGATAATGCACAGTCAGCGTAACATACAAAGGAGCGACAGAATCTCTTTCATTCTCAAAATGCAGACCAAACATTATAGTCAGTTTATCATCTTCTAAATTTATAACATCTACCTGACTTTCAATATCTGAGAAATTGATCATTTTGGCAATTTGTTTTCTATATGTAGAGTTTTTTGTCAATTCAACCAGAGGTACATGGATCTTGATTTTATTAATTTCATTTTCTATATTGAAACTCCCCGTTGTGCTTTCGGCTTCTCTGGCTGGGATTTCTATCTCCTTTTTATCCAATCTGTTAGTTTGTGTCACTTTCGTTTCAGTTGTTCTTGTGTTGACAGTCTCCATTTCGGCTACTTTTGTTTTGGCAGTCTGTGTTTCAGCTGCTTTCGTCTTGGCAGTCTGTGTTTTAGTTGATGATTGATTTGCCTCACTCGTTTTACTTCTTGCCAAGATCTTCTTTGGTTGGGCAATTGTGACATTTTTGTCTCTAGGCCTTAAATTATACTTTTGTTGAAGCTCGACCATTATATTATCAACGATTCCTTGATAAGTAGAATCTTCTATCATATTTATGCTACCATCATTAAAGAAGTATTTTGTGCCTAAAGACCTTTCATAATCTTGCCTCGTCAAATGAGGTTCCTGATCATCACCACTAATATTATTCATGTTTTCTTCTAACTCCTCGAAGTTTCGCATGTCATCTCCTCCTATAAAATTTTCATTTTTAAAGGGGGTTTGAATCTTTTGATCTTCATTTTTTTATTTGTCTTTGTTGGGCTTGATGGTTAGGATTTCTTTTGAAATCTTTTCTAGTGAACTAATCTATTTTATATTGGTCCAGTTCCATCCTCGAGATTTTGTTTGATAATTCTTTAATTATTTTTTCCATGTCATCCATTTTGTCTTCCACAGACCTCCCAGCTCCGAAAGGTCCTGCTTGTTCTCTGAATCGTCTGGTTTCTTTATTTCTCGTTTCAACTTTAGCTTTCAATTTTCCCAATGCCATCATATTTGATTTGATTTCTATAGCATCATCTTACATTCTTGTGAGGTCTGCAAATCTCCTTTCTCTCAATAGTAAGGCAAAGTCAGGCTCAAAAGCCTCGATGAAAGTCACCTTCGCTGTAGGTTGCGAAGGTTTAACCTCAACTGGAATTTTGTTATACAATTTATTAAATATCTGAGTGAATTTGAGAACTGTTTCTAAATTTTTCTTTCTTACAGCTCCGAACTCGGTTAAATAATAAAGGTGATCCTTCCTCTCTCCCCATTGTTTGAGAAAAGCATTTTCTAACTCGTCGTATGTTCTTATAGAACTTGTTGGTAGCCCTTGGAACCAGGTTTTCACCTATCCTTCGAAAGTTTGAACTAGGAGTCTTGAATAAACATCCTCGTGCTCAAGGCCAAGGATATAAAAAAATTGATCGAAAAACTTTATGTGTTCAGTGGTCGTTAAGTCTCCCTTTCCTGTGAACTTTGACAGGTTTTTCATATAGTTTTTGGGTAAATCGTGGAGAGGAACTGGGAGGACTAAAGGAGCATACCTAGCAGCTACTTTAGAAAAAATTCTAGGAGGTGGGGGTGGTCCTTGACCGCCTCCTCCTCCCCCTCCAACACCAAATCCTCCTCCA
>CBVK0101357274.1:0-11886 GCA_900067695.1 Picea abies | reverse complement strand
CTCCTCCAGCAACAACCATTGATAATCTAGGGGATGAAACTTGGATATTATAGAGAGTATTTTCAAATATGTGTAGTGACCTTTAGGCTACTTCGGGATGAAGAAAAAGGGGTTTTGGGAACTGATTGCCAGGAGACAAAAAATTGAAAAAGGGGGGAAAAGAGACATGAGGTCTAGGTTCTTTAGACTTGCAGGATATATAAACGAGAGAATCTACAGGGGTTGAATCAGAGGGTAAGATATATTCTTCGAAACTTCAGGAAGCTGGAAATTTTATTTCAGGGACTGGTGGAATATCAATTAAAGTAGGTATCGAGATGGGTCTTTTTCCTTTATTAGCAAAGGAGGCAATTGAATCGATCTCAGTTTTTACTTCGGGTAAAACCAACTCGGGGTCTATGAATTCGGGTTCGATTCTATCAATCGAAGTTTCTCCGAAATGGATTTGGGTGGAACATTCTTACGAAATTAACTGTTCAGGTAGAACCTTAGCATTATACTGTGTGGGTTTGGGTTGATAAACCTTACTTGTAGATGCAGTGGTTTGCTTCAGGTATCCCCTTGGTTTTAAAAAAATTTCAGGGTCGGATACGGGCGTGGTCTGCTTATCGTCCGGATTTTTTCTGGTATTCCTTTGACTGAATGCCAGTGTATTAGTGGTGGAGTCATCAAGTGAAAAATTTAAATTATCCTTAATACTGTATTCTATCTTTGTTCACTATCAAATAAAGAAACTTACCATGTCATTCTCCCAAGGAAAAATAGCTTCATTTCACTATCCCCGACAACGACGCCAAAATGATGTTGTTCCTAAGATTAAACTTAAGGTTCAAAGAATAATGTCAGGCATCAAGAATTAAGGAAAGTTGGTTTTAAAGGTGATTTTTATTCCGTTAGTTGTGTAAGAGTTAAATTCTCAAATGAAATTAATATTTGAACAAAAAAGAGCCTGTATTTTGTTGTTTGAGTCAATTTATCAAATTGAGAGAGGAAAAGAAAATTACAAAACTATAAAACAAACTAAGGCATCAATGCCAGAAGAGTCTTACCTTGTTTATAGTATAATAAAATGTAGAATGCATTCCTGAAAGGATATAAGATATAGTGATCCAAATAATAGGCAGGTCTTCTATTTGTTGATAGCAAATACAGAGGAAAAATTGTTTGCTAATAAAATACTAAATGAAATGTAATCACAGTAGATGTTGTACTAAATTGTAATCATTCACTTGTTCAGGAGTAACTTAAAGAGAACATAAGATATGAAACACAAAGAGGGCACATAACTCAAACAACACAAAATTTGGAATCCTTGTCTGCACTTGTATTAATACTCACAAAGGATGAGTTTTCTCAGTTACGATACGGCAAGAAACAGCCTGTTTTCATTCTTTGAAATATGTATTTATAAAAAGTTCTCAACCTTAAGAGGTTGGAATTCTTCTATTTCTAAAAATAGTAAATTTACAGAATATGAAATATGAAATGTTTCGCTTGCATTTCATGGAGGCATGGTATCAGGTCTCAGAGTTCTCTTATTTATCACAGAAAATGCAAAGACTGATTATTTTACTAAGCTAGCTCTGTGAAAATGCGAATGTAATTCAAAAATGAAAAAACCGTCTTTTCCTTAAGCGCATCAATTTGTGTATACCTTCACTGACAATGCATTTAATTCCCTTAATAAAAATATTTGGGGCGATAAAGCAGGATCTTATTTGAAATCATTTCCCTAGATCAACTATTAATTCCATTAATGGTCGATGTTTCATGATCGGGAAAAGCATAGATAAAATTTGAATTTACTCGCATTGCAAATCAACATAAACTTAACAGGAGATAAGATTGTTTAATGTGTTAATAAATCAATTTTATCTGTTAATTAATCATGTTTAACCTTAATCCATTTCGATTTTTTGGACCTCAGGTTATCCCATATTAGTTCAAGCTATGATCTCTAAAATGTGAAATCACGATTGATTAATTAATATTAATCATGTTTAACTTTTTAAATAATCACGATTAACTTCAAGGGTTTCACGATTTCATATATCGAGACTTTTGGTGGTTGCTCAAGGCAGCATCCCTGAATCATGAAATCACGATATAATTAATTAACATTAATTGCTTTTAATCCTTTAATTAACATATTTTTAAAGATTAAGACAGTTTCGTGATTTCGTATATTGGGACTTTGGAGCTCTTACATGTTGGATTGTTAGTATCGTGAAACCCCAAACCTAACATTTCAAAGGTAGCCTTTAGTGATTTGACCTTTTAATGAGTGGGCATCTCCATAACTTTTAAGGATTTCAGATCGTTGGATTAAGCAGAAGGCTTTCATCAATGGTGATATTCAAGCGCGCGTTTGTCCTTATTTAAATAAGAATGAAACTTATCTAAGTCTAAAGTTTAAAAATATATATATGTTCCAACAAAAGAAAACTTTCAAATCTAAAGAAGGTCTCTTTGAATGGTTGGCCATGCACTTTGGATTAACAAATGCACCAACCACTTTCATGAGGTTGATGGATGATGTATTGATACCCTTCATCAACTCTTTTGTGGTGGTATATTTGGATGACATCCTCATCTTCAACAGAACTTGGGAGGAGCACATGTGACATATTCAATAGGTTTTGATCACTTTGTGGCAGCAAAAGATATATGCCGACTTGGAAAAAAATTCCTTTGACATGAACAAGGTCCAATACTTGGGCTACATTGTTGATGAGCATGGGGTACATGTGGATCCTGATAAGATCCAAGTCACCTATGACTGGCCAGCCTCTACCACACTAATCGACCTTTGGAGCTTCTTGGGATTGGCCAACTTCTACCGACGGTTCGTGTTGGGATTCTCACATATTGCATGGGCCCTCAGCCATGTGACCAAGGGTCATGACAGGGAAAATTTCATGTGGGGGAAGGAACAACAAAGAGCATTTGATGATCTGAAGCATCTCTTGTGCTCAACTCTAGTACTCTCCTTGCTCGATCTGCAACAACTATTCAAGATTGATACTGATGCATCTGACTATGTTGTAGGAACAATTCTCACTCAACATGGTCATCCAGTGGCATACCATAGTGAGACACTCTCAGATACTATCTAGAAATACCCCACCTATGACAAGGAAATGTATTCCATTGTACAATACTATTGTCAATGGAAACATTACATTATGGGAAAGGAGATGATCATCCACATTGATCACAAGCCTCTGCAGTTCATACAAACACAGGGGAAGTTGCAGAACAATCACCATCATAAGTGGTCCACCTAACTATAGAAGTTCCATATAAACATCAAGTATAAGACGGGGACCACAAATAGTGTTATGGACTACCTCAGTCGACCTCCCATGGCTTCACTCACCACTGTGCTCCATTCTTGTGGACATGAGGCATCTGGGTGGCCCCAACTTTATCAACAAGATCCAAACTTCACCACCACCTATCATCTCTTGTGTACATGTGCAATTGTCACCGATTTTCACATTCATGATGTGATGTTATGCTATTTGGGCCATCTCTATGTTCCTGCAAGAGAGAGTGCAAAGATGATTTGGGAAGCCCACTACAATCGGATGGAAGGAAATTTTAGCGTGGAGAAAATTGTGGTCGTTCTCTAGAAACATTTTGATTGGCCAAAACTTCGACAAGACGTCAGCAAGTATATCAGATTGTGCACTTCTTGTGCCATTTCCAAGCCAACCATCAAGAATCCTTGGGAATCCATCTTGATGGATTACATGTATGGCCTTCCATCCTCTAAGCAAGGCAATTATTGTGTATTTTTTGTCATTGATCGGTTTTCAAAGATGGCCATCCTCACATCCTGCAAGAAAAACATCACAATGACAGATACTACCAAGCTCTTCTTCGAACAAGTGTGGGTCCATTTTGGGATACCATATACCATCATCTCTGACTGGGAAAACAAGTTCCTCATCACACTTTGGTCGAGTCTTTTGTAGTGTCCCCAAGGCCAAGCCCCGTTGTAAACCATGTTTTGAAAGGAATTGTAATTATGTTTTATAGGGTGGCGAGCCAAGTTCTTATAAGATGGAGACTTATGTGTTGTTAGGCCAGGGAGCCTAAGAGTTGAAGGCCAGGAGCCTGCTGTGTATGTAAGAGGAACGTTTAATAAAATATAAACACCTCTAGGTGCAGACCAACCACGATGAATGAGTGAAGGGGGACTGAGCATCCACAGAGTGGGAAAGGAATTAGGGGCTGAAGGTGGGAAAAGGGGCTAAGTGTTGAGCCTATGGGGATTAATCCTTGGGAATAATATTTTAATATTATTCCAAAAGAGATGTGCATTATATGTTTTAACCTAATTCCTTTTTGGAAGGACATGTGATTTTCCAAATGGTGGGAGGCACGCACGTTGCAGGAATGCATGCAGTCGCATGGGTGACAAGTGTCAACCCTGTCCATGCAATAAAAGGCCAAGATGAGCCGTGTTGGGGGTTCCTCCTCCATTCAACTCATGGACTGCCAGAAGGGAATGGGTCTGACTCCTATAGAGAAACCCTCGTACATCCTCTAAACCGAAAGGCGTGTATCTGTGTTGGTTCCAGGATAGCCGGTACATCCCCTGTCTGAACAGTTTGAACCTACATTGACCCTTGCGTGGATTGTCTGTCATGCATCCCCGACAATGAGAGGGTGAGTCTATCCTTGGGGGGGTGGAACCTGTCATTGGGGAGAGGTAGTCTGTGTAATTCCCTGTGGAAATTGCTTCTTAGGAAATTTCCGAAAATAAACACCATGAGACCTGGATGCCATTGCTGAGCTTGTTCTGAGAGGTCTGAGTCTGTATTCCCGGTTAACTGTGGTGGTCATGCAGATATGGATTGCGTGTGAATTTTTGTCTAGTGCAGGTGGTGATTGAGCCTGTGTGTGACCTCTCTCTAGGTGAGGGAGGTGGATGTTGTTGGAAGAGGTTTCTTCCAGAGAGTGTCCAGCACCAGCTTCAGGCTCTGAGACTTCTTGATCCAGCCTGTTGCCGAGACCCAGAGAGGGAGGTTAGCACCGATGGAATGTGCTTGTGAAGGTGTATACTCCCGGGCAGAACATGCATGTGGGGAATGAGAGTCTGGTAGTAGTGGGCGTAAGACGACATCCTGGGATGAATCCTTCCAGATTCTAAGTGTTGTTTTCCCTGTAACCTCAGCCTAGCTAGGATTCCTTGCCTTGGGGTGGAGCTTAGTCCCAGCTCGGGGGTGATCCACTGCTGAGCTGATGAGCAGTTTAGTCTAAGGCTGGGTGGTTCGTGGAAGGCCTACACTTGGTTGTGGATCCCACCACAAGATAAGTGTCTAACTATGTTTTATCACATTTTATCAATATGTTTTGTATCTCTGTGTATTAAAATGATCATGCATTCTGCTATGCATTTGGATTAAAGTATTTGCCATGGATTATTTATGTTAAAATGATTCTTATGCTTACTCTGAGCTTAAATGTATTTCATTGTGTAAATGCACGCGATTAACTATGAATGAGAATGTGTTATTCTATGTAGTAACACCTACACGGTAGCCAAGGTGCGCTATAGTTATTCTGGGTTATCTACCAAGTAGTCTTATAGTAACCCTGGGTAGTTGAGTAAAAGGGGTGTTACAAATTGGTATCAGAGAGAGGTTTCGACACTGAGCCTAGATGGGCCAGTGGAGCGGTCTTTGGACCGAGAATATGAAGGGAAATTGGGTCTGGAGAACCGATTTTGGACCTTGGTTTGTTCGAGAGTGTTAAGTAATTGCTTGACCGTGCTTACGAGCTCAGGAAGTATAGCGGCGAGTGAAACCACAACTGGTGGGGTCTATGGCCACGGGAGATAGGTCTCTACACCAATGGTGTTAGAACCTTAGGATCTGTTCGGGAGGGAGGGCGAGCCCTCGTGATTGTCGGATCTGGAAAAATGTGCGTAGGAATTAAAAATCCTTTTTGAAATACATAGGAATGCAGAAATCGCGATATGCAAAATTCTGAATTGGTTAGGAATCGTCTGAGACATCAGATCTCGGCTGGAAAACCCGTCAGCCGTAGGATCTGTCAGGAGATGTTCAAAGGTTAAATCTCAGAGATTAGGGGTGAAAGCTCTGAAATAGATCTAGACCGTCCGAAAAATGGAGGACACGTGTCGTGAGATTTTCCATTTCGAAAAATTGGGAATCACGATATCGGAGTCATGAAGGAGGTCGGGAATTTTCATGGTAAAAGTCTCGGGAACGATCAGAACTGTCCATCTTGAGGAGGACGCGTGGCAGCAATTGGCGCCATCAGGAAGGGACCGACAGGAAGTTGTTGATCGGTGTTTGGATCATCGGGATATCGGGGATCCTGGTTACAAAGTGTTTATGTATTTTGGAATCACAAACCATGAAACCTCGATAAGTGGGAGCCAACTGTCAGCAGATTAGAGAAGGAGGAAAGCTCTGTTGTGTGGGGGGCAGCTATCAGCCAGTCGGGATTCAGAGAATCAGGAATCACAAGGACAAGAATTCCATGCATTGTGAAACTCTGAACCCCGAAACCCCGACGAGAGGTTTGACTATGGTCACGGGGTAGAGGTCACATGGACCAGGAGCTAAGCCAGGAGGGCTAACGTGTGAAGGATGCATCAGGATTCGGAGAATCGTGAATCCTGAGGACATGTGAATTTGGACATTGGGAAGTCCGAAACTCCGATAGGAGGTATGATTGTGGTCATATAAGGGGAGGTTGTGTGAACCACGAGTCTAGCCCGGAGAGTTAAATGGGAGTTCTCCAGTACCGAGACTCCGAAACCCTGAAACCCGAAGTTTCGAAATCCAGAAGTGTTGAAAATGAAAGCTTCAAAAACACGAAAATTGCAGAACCGAACGAGAAGCTCAGAAAACTCATCTGGAATTAAAATGTCTTTTGTTCTTGTTGGTATTAGTTATAAATGATGAATATTGTTCGTGAAGTTTTGATGGCCTGACAAAATCGAATTTAATTGCACAGTGTGTGTGCAGACTTCAACAGAGTTCAGTACTCCAGTTAACCAATGCCGAGTATGGAGTGGGGAAAGGTGTGGATTACCCCTGAAATAGAAGACGAACGGGAAGGAAAGGATGTTAACCTGGGAGTCGAAGGATCGAACTCCAATGGGCATGGAAAAGAGAAGGATAAGGAAGAACACATAATGAAAATCCTTGAAGGATTGCAAAGAGAGGCCAAGGCTCGTCGAGATGATAGCCGAAAGCTCATGAAAGTCAGGGACCGGCAGGGTGCATTAAACTTAAAATTTTTGAAGAGTCTGGAAAGAATAGAGAAGAAACTCGAGAAAGGAAGAGACTCAAGTACGACGGAGAGTCACAGAACCCATGGGAGAATAAGTAGGTCGAGGAGTGGTAGCCGACATCTTAGTCGCTCCCAAAGGCATTCTGACAGTAAGACACACAGTAGTTCAAGCCCATCCCCTACCAGAAAACATCGAAAATCTGGAAGGGAGGAATTGAAAGGAGAGATGAACAAGATTAAGCCTCCAACATTCGATGGAGAACATAAGAAGGAGGAAGATGCCGAGACATGGTTGCTTGGTATGAAGAAATACTTCCAATTGTAAAATTATTCTAGCCATGCAGAAGGAAGAATTGCAATGTACCAACTGAAAGGAAAAGCATCCATGTGGTGGGATCAGTTTGTGCAGGTGCAGCACATCAGAGAGAAAGAAGTCACTTGGAAGGAACTTAAGAGGTATTTCGAGAAGAAATACCTGACTAAAAGATACTATGACAGAAAGATGAAGGAGTTCTTCGAACTCAAGTTGGGCAGTATGGCCATGGATGAGTACGAACGAAGTTTTCTGGAACTGCTGAAGTATGTTCCATTCATCAAGAACGAGGCTGTCAAAATTCAGAGGTATTTGAGTGGACTACCACCTTCCATTGGTGAAAAGATTCAATATGATGATCCTAAGACCATGGAAGAAGCCATAAGAAGGGAGAAATTCCTATATGAACAGCAAAGGGAAAAGCCTACCTGTCGGAAGGCCTGGGATGACCAGAAGAGGTTTAAGAAAGAACAGAGGCAGAAGGGAAGTAAGCCTTCCTTTTTTATAAATAGTCCTTGGGGACAGTCATCTTTTAATGAGCCCAAGAAAGTTGAAGGGAGTGAACAGATGCCAAGGCCTCCACCCATGGAGTGTTGGGGTTGTAAAGGGAATCATAGATACAGAGACTGCCCCCACAGAAAAGACAAAGCAAGAACGCTCCATACTATTCAGCAAGCTGAAACAGTGGAGGATATGGGCAACAGAATGCCGAGGATCTACGCAGCCCTGGACAATAAGCAAGCGGAATTTCAATCACACATGATTGAAGTGGAAGGTATGATCAACAACCGACCACTTGTTATTTTAATTGATTCAGGGGCTATCCATAGTTATGTAGATTCTAGAGTGGTGGAAAGTTTGCAACTAACGAAGAGAAAACATGAGAAGTCTTGGTTAGTGCAATTAGCCACAGGGACCAAGAGGAAGGTCACTGAATTGGTTAAGTCCTGTTCGGTGGACATGAAAGGAATGAGCACTAAGGCTGAATTGAACATTCTACCTTTAGGCTCATATGATTGCTTAATTGGGATGGACTGGTTGGACCAGTACCATGCCCTTCTGGATTGTCGAAACAAGAGGTTCACATGTCTGAACGAAGAGGGAAATCAGGTAACAGTTCAAGGAATTCCCAGAGCCGTGGCTGTTAGAGAAATCTCAGCCATACAGCTGAAGAAATGTTACCGGAAAGGCTATCAATTATTTGCAGCCTGGGTGGAAGAAGTATTCCAAAATGTGGTCTCGAATCTGGAAGACCACAGGGTACTCAAAGAGTTTGAGGACATGTTTCAGGAGGTGCATGGACTACCTCCAAAGAGGGACATCGATTTTTCTATAAATCTTATGCCTAGAGAAGCTCCATTTTTTAAAGCTCCTTATAGAATGAGCACACCAGAGCTGAAAGAGTTGCAACTACAGCTCAAAGAGCTACTAAAGAAAGGTTACATTCATCCCAGTGTGTCACCGTGGGGAGCCCCAGTCCTATTCGTGAAGAAGAAAGATGGGACGATGAGGTTGTGCATTGACTTTCGACAGTTGAATAAAGTCACTGTCAAGAACAAATATCCTTTGCCAAGGATTGATGATCTTTTTGATCAGTTAAAGGATGAAAAAGTATTTTCGAAAATAGATCTTTGATCTGGATATCATCAAGTGAGGATAAAAGATGAAGACATCAGCAAGACTGCCTTCAGAACAAGGTACGGTCATTATGAGTTCACTGTGGTGCCGTTTGGACTATCCAATGCGCCTGTTGTCTTCATGTGCTTAATGAATGGAGTGTTCAGAAATTATTTGGACAAGTTCTTCATAGTATTCCTAGACGATATCTTGGTGTACTCCAAGACAGAGGAAGAACATGAACAACATCTTAGAATGGTGCTGCAAGTGTTGAGAGAACACCAGCTTTATGCAAAACTGAGCAAGTGCTCATTTTACCAAAAGCAGATCCATTATATGGGACACATTATTTCTGAAGAGGGGATCATTGTGGATCCTGAGAAGGTACAGGCCATTCAAGAGTGGCCAGCGCCAAGAAATGTGACAGAAGTTAGATCCTTTATGGGTCTGGCAGGTTATTATAGGAGGTTCATAGCCGGATTTTCAAGGATAGCTCATGCTATCACTTCCTTGCAAAGGAAGGAGAAGAAGTTCCAGTGGACTGAACAATGTGAGAGCACCTTCCAGCAATTGAAGCAGCTGCTCACTAGTGCTCCAATCCTGAAGATTGTTGATCCAAGTAAGGATTGCGTAGTGTGCACGGATGCGTGTAAGGAAGGGCTGGGAGGAGTTCTCAGCCAAGAGGGATCTGTAATTTGTTATGAATCCCGAAAGCTGAAAGAACATGAAAGGAATTATGCCACTCATGATTTAGAGCTGGCAACAGTTGTCCATGCATTGAGGAAATGGAGACATTACCTCATGGGCAAGAAATTTGAATTAAGAACAGACCACAATGGTCTGAAGTATTTATTTGATCAGCCAACCCTAAATGCCAGGCAAATTAGATGGCTGGAATTTCTATGCGAATATGACTTTGATATCAGGCATATCAAAGGGAAAGACAATAAAGTGGTTGATGCACTCAGCAGAAAAGTGCATGAATTACATGCTACAGCCATTAGCATGTACAAAATTGAGTTGAAAGACAGAATTATGGAGGTTGCAAGTGTTGATTTGCAATACAGAAATCTTGTAGCAAAGCTACAACAGCATGAAAGACCACAGATCGAGAAAGGTTATGCCTTGGAAACTGATGGTCTACTTCTGTATAAAAACAGAGTGTATGTACCCATTGACCAAGAGTTGAATCTGGCAATTCTAAAGGAAATGCATAATGTGACTTATGTTGGTCATCTAGGATATCAGAAGACTGTGGCAGCAGTCAAAAGCCATTATTTTTGGCCAGGTATGAAGAAAGAAATTGTTGAATACATCGCCAGGTGTATGGAATGCCAGAAGGTCAAGGCTGAGCACAGACACCTAGCAGGGTTGTTGCAGCCTTTACCTATTCCTGAGTGGAAATGGGATGTGCTAACAATGGATTTTATCACAGGATTTCCCAAAACAAGCAAGCAACATGATTCAATCATGGTGGTGGTGGAGAAGCTTACTAAAGCTGCCCATTTTATTCCACTAAAAACCACCCACAGAGCAGCAGATGTTGCTGATATCTTTTTAAAAGAAGTTGCACGCTTGCATGGAATTCCTAAGACAATTGTGTCTGATAGGGACCCAAAATTCACTTCAAATTTCTGGAGAGGATTGTTCAAGGGATTCAGAATGAATCTGAACTTCAGTACAACATATCATCTTGAGTCTGATGGACAGACATAGAGAGTAAACAGAGTAATAGAAGACTTGTTGAGAATGTATGTGATGGATAAACCATCAAGGTGGGAGGACTACCTGCATTTGGTAGAATTTGCCTACAATAATGGGTACCATGCATCATTGAAGATGAGCCCATTCGAATCACTTTATGGAAGAAAGTGCAACACTCCAATGAGTTGGGATAATCCAGCTGACAAAACAGTAGTTGGACCTGAACTACTCAAAGAAATGGAGGATCAAATGATAAAAATCAAAAAGAATCTGAAAGCTGCCCAGGATAGGAAGAAAAGTTACGTTGATAGTAACAGAAACCATAGAGAATTTAAAGTGGGTGACCATGTTTTCCTGAAAGTGAAAACTAACAGGAGTTCCCTGAAACTGGGAAGTTGTGTCAAGTTGGCAGCAAGATTTTGTGGGCCATTTGAGATCTTGGAAAGGATTGGGCTAGTTGCATAAATGCTTGCATTACCTGCATCTATGACTGTACATAATGTGTTTCATGTTTCACTGCTTAAGAAATATGTACCTGATGCTAATCATGTTATCGATTGGACTGTGATTCAGGTGGAACCAGAAGGTGTCCTACAAGTGCATCCTGTGCTCATATTGGACTGGAAAAGCAAGCAGCTCCGGAATCGAGCTATA
This sequence comes from Picea abies, assembly GCA_900067695.1. Taxonomy (NCBI): domain Eukaryota; kingdom Viridiplantae; phylum Streptophyta; class Pinopsida; order Pinales; family Pinaceae; genus Picea; species Picea abies. The sequence goes on along the minus strand of CBVK0101357274.1, from coordinate 320 downwards.
GGGATTGTAAAGGTCCAGTGGACCTGGTACGGTCCTAAGGACACGACATGGGAGCATGAAGAAGTAATGCGGGCAGAGTACCCGCATCTTTTTGAAAATTTCGAAGGACACACAAAGGCAGTGTAAGTTGCACTGAGGACAATGCAAAAATAAGGGGAGGGGGATTGTAGTGTCCCCAAGGCCAAGCCCCGATGTAAGCCATGATCTGAAAGAGATTGTAAATATGTGTTATAGGTTGGTGAGCCAAGTTTTGTATAAGTTGGAAGGCTTATGTGTTTGTTAGGCCAGGAAGCCTAAGTGTTTGAAGGCCAGGAGCCTGT
>CBVK0101357263.1:4694-16735 GCA_900067695.1 Picea abies | reverse complement strand
CCGGGATTAATTTACAAATCAGCTAAAAATAGCAAAATCCGCTAAAAATAACAAATAACCGCCCAAAAAAAAATAGCAAATAACCGCCCAAAAGGGATCGTCAGACGCAGTCGTCGTATCTGACGCACCCACACACACACACATGCAAAGAATATAACACATACCCAACAGTTTGCCTATCGATACATCTACTTCCCCCCAAACATACAAGTGATCTATGCAACTAAGTGTAATTTCTTAAAGATTTTAATTCCCACCCCCTAGACTAGGTGTGTGCTTCAAACTTCCTCCTCCCCCAAATGGATGCCCGGTGCTCAAGATAGTAAGGCTAACGAGGCCTTACGCTAGGTTCCAAGGTCAGCCCGCACAGTAAGAAGTAGTCCAGTCACGGGATCTCTCCAACGAAACCACGAGACGGTCCCCCACCACTACCGCCTGGACTGTCCTTCAAACCCGTTTTAGATGGTGGAAGGAGATGAATGAGGCTCCTAAAATGTTGCTAAAAGTTATTAGGACCCTCGGGTGGGCCTTTAAGTGTGTTGGGTGTATTTTAGATGAGTTTTTGGACCTTAAAAATTGAGTTTTTAGCGCATGGCCGTGGGCAAAATTGCTTGTAAAAGTGTGTTTAACAACTCAAAAGTAAAAGCAATTACCACATAAACTTGTATAGAAATGATGTAGAAGATATATCAATTAACCATGAACCATTTCACATAAAACTTGCAAGTAAAGTGTGAGATATAAGCAAGAACAACTTGCTATATGAAACATAAATTTAAACTTGCATGAAAGAAAATTTAAGTTATATGTATGACTAGATACTTATGAAACAAGATAACTTAAACTTTAGTGAGTGCTTAGTGAAGTAGATCTGAAAAGTAAATGAGATTATTCCACAATGGCTGAAAGAAATTTAGGCAACATAAGCATCACATCATCATTGTAGATTAAAGCTAAGATCTATTATCAACCATGCATATTAGATTTGTTAAACCATATGAAAGATGTAGCATGAAGAAAGAGAGATCTAACAAGTTACTACTTAAGATCTTAATCCAAAAGACTTAGATCACATATGCTAAAGTGTGAGCTAAATGACCGTATTACTAAAGATCTAGCATTTAGAAAACATTGTAAATCATTTAACCATTAAACATGATATCATGAGCATATGAGATAAACTTTGAAAAAAAAACTATGTGTGATTACTAACTAGATAATTACCATTAAGCATGAATCACCACAAAAGATTAGTTTCCCTTAAGCCAAGGCGATTTTGAGGATGACTCCCCCAAAGTGCCGGCAAGTGAGATTAACACTACTAAGATATAATTGCACAGAAAAACAGGGCATTGAGTCTTATGTCCTTCACATACGTAAAGAGACTAGACAGGCTGCTGGCCGACTGCTCAGGCAAGAACTATCTTAGTACTATTAATGTTTATGAGATTAATTTAAATTTTATGAACAAAACTTGAAAAGAACTTAAAAAAAAGAAACACCACTTCAATGGCCAAGGTGGTGGCAAGCCTTCCAATATTGGCCAAAGAGGGTAGCTTAGATTTACAATAACTTAATGAGATTAAAGAAAAACTAACTAACAATATTATAGACAAAAGAATAAACTAATCTAAAGCATTAACAAACTAATCTAAGTTAGATTTATTTTTAGGGCCCAAAAGCTATGAGAAATATTGCAGAAAATTAGAAATGTGAAGGAAAGAGAAGGAGAAATGTTACCCAGACCAAGAAGAAGTGTTTGGGAAGCCTCTTAGGTGTTGTTGGGCAGCTTGTATCTTCAAATCTGTCACTAACCTGCAAAAAACAGCAAGCAAAAGCTTGCTGAAAATGCTGCAAAAACACCAAAATATGTTACAGAAATTTCTGTTTTTACACATAAATTTCCAGCAAAGTAAATATGATATAAAAATTTGATTTTATGACCTATCTATGAGGTAGCTAGCTACAGAAAATAAGATGGAATGACAGCAATATATCAGATGTAAAAGAAATAGCAAGGAGTTTGTGCAAGCTAAGGTTGAAATCTGCTCTAAAGTCTCTTCCAAACCCTAACCTGTGAAACAAATCTGCACACTAAACACAATATGAGATTATAGCAACATAGTATGATGATTAGAAATAGAAATTTGAACTAATTCATAACCCTATCTAATCAGCAATACATAGATCATCAACACTAATGTATATTTGACCTACTTCAATAAACTAATTTACCAAAGATACTAGCATATAAACCACACAATGAAAAAGGAACAAGATCACCTCATGTTTAGTTGATCACAAGACTAATCTTAGCAATCCAAAGTTCCTCCAAAGCTTTTCTTTATTACATCCAAAAATGTGAGAAGATTGGGCAACTAATTGCTCCAAAAATCTCAAGCGAAAATGAGTGAGTGGAAGATGACAAGAGCAAGAAGATGGCAAGATTTCGGTAGCATAACATTAGCTCAAAGAATGGTAAGGAAAAGAGTGAGAAAGGGTTGTATTTATACCTCAAGAGGCAAAGTGAAGGCACTTGGATGAAGTCCAAGTGTCAAATCATAAGCAAATGAACAAATCTCAAGAAGGGGCACACTATCTAGGGTTTGAAAACTAGATCTAGGGTGTAGGATAAAGTAGGAGGTATTGGGATTAAGCAAAGAGGTGTGAGAGGCCTTGGGATTGATGCCAAGGAAGGTGAGAGGTCTCAAATAATTAAAAAAAAATCATTTGTGGAGTTTCTAGAAGAGGGGGGGCGTAACTCCTCTTGGAGGGGCCCAAAAAAGTGTGAAAATGAAGGAATAGAGGGGAATTAATGAGAAAAATTGAGTGGGACCATCCTAGGAGGTGATGTGGAAGTCAAAGGGAGTCATAACTCATGAGAGGGGGCCCCAAATAAGTCACAACAACCTCCACCAAGGAAAAACGTCACTTGCCCTAGGGGGGTGTTATTTTTGAGTGTAGAAGGTGGGTAAGGGGTTAGAATAGGTTTAGAGTTAGGTTTTTGGTAGGGTTAGGGTTTTGGAGTGTCTAGGGGGGCGCACCACATGTGTGAGGGGCCCTTTCCAAGTTTCAAGGCTTAAAACTAGGAATTAGTTAGAGATGGGTCGTTTTTCCCCTTAGAGCAAGGTTTAGAAGGTTAAGGGAGTGAGTAAAGAGGTTGAATTAAGTTGGAAAAAGGTTGGGATGGGTTTGGGTAGGTTAGGAGGGTCTAACTTGCTCATTGCCACCTTAACATTCACCCAATAACTCTTTTTTACAAAATTACAAAATTTGACTTAGCAATTAAAATTGCTATTTTAACTGACTGACACTCCGGGTGGACAAAGACATAGCAAACTTCGTCCGACTGAGCTGAAACTTGGTCTATGGGTGTAGGGGGTGCTATTCCATTTCTTTTGAGCACAAATACCCCTATCAAAAGCCCAAAGATCCAGTTTTTACAACATTAGCTCAAAAAATAATTAATTAATTAAATTATTAAAAATTTAATTAATTAAAAAAAACCTATCTAGACTTGACGAAATTCCGCGAAACTTTATACACTGTCTGGCATGGTCATTTACAACATTCCTAAACAAAGGTTACCAAAAAATGAGACCATCAGAGCGTCTTTCACCACTTTGGAGGAAGTCATGTGTGGAGGGAAAAACTCAAGGGAAGTCGGCCAGGAGCTTGTCTGGTCGACAACCTGAGGATAAAAAACCCTCGGTGAAAGGAACTCCCCCAATGGAAACACCCAAGGTACCTGACTTAACTATGATCCATGCAGACTTATTACATTATTAACCCACGCAGGGGTGCGGAAATTTCATTTACAAAATTTTTGTGCTGGGGTATCAGATACCCAAGTAGAACCATAACTGTCTTCAACATAGACGAATACTTCATGGCACATGAGTTGACCCCTAGCTGAATAGGCGGTCAACAGTCCCTATGAAAAATAATCAAAGGATTTTCTATACTAAGAAGGTAAAAACACTTATTTCTAGGAGTTTATATATTTTTTGAAACACAAGATAATATCAACACAAGTTTGATAAAAAAGTATACCGCCTGTGAAACCAACCATGAGCATTCATCAATCATCATATAAACATAAAGATAAGCTTTGCATCAATAGATAAGAAGACAATAGATAAACATGAAAGACCAGTGCCAGATAAAGAAATAAATTGTGATGTGATGAAAGTGCCGCGTTAATTTTATCTTGATTATTTTAATTAAGGGATTTGGGCATTATTAGAAAGGTTTTGAAACCGTGAAGTGGGGATTAAAGTCGGGGTCTCCACTCTTTGTGTGCAAAGTGAATGTGGCCTCTTTGTGCGTTATTCGCCAATCTTATAGACTTATCGATCGGGTGTGCCGCAGGTTCAACGAAGCGAGTTACCCTTTGACTTGACACACTCCACCCAGGGTAGAGGTCATAGATGAATAATGCCACTTAGAGATTGTCCTAGTTATACTAGCATGCACTGTTCAAATCGTTTCTGGGTCATCGAAGCACTTTAGCGTGACAACGGGCTTGCATACGAGATTTGAACAATTGGGGTTTATTCCAATAACTTTGCGAAAGAGAAACTAGTAATAAGCAAACCTAGAACTTGCAATTGATTTTAAAATTTTGATTTAATGAGATGAGTTAATTTTAGCTTGTTTATGCATGAAGAACTAAATAAAACCAATGGAACGGGACACAACCTCGAAAAGCAGAAAAAAGAAAAAGACACCAGTTTCCCCCCAGGGGTAGGGGAAACAACTAAAGACGAGCTTTGTGGCTCGCTAACTTTATTACAAAAATTAAACTACTTTCTTTTTAGAGACACTCGATCTTTATATTGAGAGATCAAGTGTTTACAAAACTTTTTTCAAGAAAGAAACTGAAATACAAAACTCTCGGGAGCGCCGGGAGGGTCTTGGAAGAGGCTATACTTCAAAATTTCAGCAGAACCTCCTTTTGTACTTGTTATATCTGTGATAAAACAGTAAACAATCAAATGAAAAAGATGACCAAAAACACTTTAAAAGTGTCTTTGGTCAACCCAAAAATTTGTGAAAAATGCTAAGTTAAATTACGCTAAAACAGGAAAAAATAACTAAGGAGTGAGAGCTAGATAGCTAACCTCCTTAGGATCTTTTAGGCTGATATAAAATCAGCAATGAAAGCAACTAAGATTTGCAGATTTTTACTTTAAAACTGTATAAATACTATCTTACCACTAGCCTAAAAAATACTAGGAAATTAAAGGCTAACTAGAGACAAATTTGGGCTAGAACTTGGCAAAGAGATGGAATTCTCTTTTATAAAATTCAGATCTAGCTTTTAGAGACTGCTTGCAACTGATATAGAACAGATTTATCCTTTTAAGATTAGCTAAATCCTTGCATGCAACAACAAACCATAGAGAACGATAACTTTTTTATAGAAATTTGAGAGAGAAGGGGAAAGAGATAATTTGAAATCGGGAACTTGGGCGATGGAGTCCAACTGATGTGTTGAAGAGGGGAATCCTTCCACTGGATGCAATTGAAGGTGCTGGAGGTTCAAGCGAGAACCTTCCACTCCTCCAAAGTAGAGACCCTACAAACTTAAGATACCCTTGCAAGCAAACCATTAAAATATCCTACACATAAACCTTGAAATCATGCAATTAAAACAATAACAACATGGATTCATAGATTGAAATGTGATGAAATAAGAATTAGCAAGACAAACCAGTTTATTAATACCTTATCAAATGAAAAAGTAATAGCTGCAAGCAAGATAAGTTTACCATACTCAAAGCATCATGAAGGGAGAAGATCCTCCACACATTTGCACAAGACACCACGTAGAGCTCCAAAGTCTTTTATTTCTTATTCAAATAGCAGTGATACAATACAATACTTCTTCCCATGAATTCTAATTAGTGAGGAAGGAGGGGTCGCCCCTCTTATATAGAAAATAGGATGACAATCCCTAGGTAGATATGCACTAGGGTTAGGGTTAGGGTTTAGGAGATGTGTGGATGATGAGGGAGTGGCGCACTAGTGAATGGGTAGATGCACTAGGGATAAGCGTAGTGTGTGTGGAGTGGTGGAAGGTAAAGGGAAGTGATGTGGAGTGGAAGGTGGGTGACGTGAGGTGAGAGTGGGAGTGAGGGGGAGTGAAGGGGTAGTTAGGGAATGCGTGGGCCATTGGGAAATGCACCCATGCTATAGGAATGCGCCAACTAGGATGTGGGGTCGAGTTCCCACATTGGGATCTCCCCCAAGTCCATGTCACCTTCATTAAAGTCGACCTTACCTCAGTTGAACTCGCCCAAGCTTCCAGTCAACTAGGGACATGAGAAAAACATGTTCCAAACATGTTCCCTAGTTCTCCTAAAATCTAGGAGACTAATTTAATTACTCATTTTCCGTAAATTTCGAGTAATTTTGATTTTTTAGTGATAATAATCACTTTTTTGCCTCGAAAGATGGGAAATAGGGGTTTACATGATACTCTGGACTGGAAAATGACTGTAAATATGACATCTGACAATGTTTGATGCCATATTTTTACAATTTATTGACTTAGAATTAATAAATTCCATTTTTGTGAGAATTTAATTAATTCACTAAAAATTAAAAAAAAACCTATCAAAACTTGCCGCAATTTCCACATGACTCAATCAATATGTCCTAGTATGAGCTCATATACATTTAGACACTAGACATTGGATTTTCCATGCCAAGACTTGATCGCCAGTACATACTTCGGCTCTGGAGCTAGTCTTCTAAGAGAAAAAACTTGGAAATTATTTAATCGCTCACTAAGGCAAGCAGAAAAAATAATTAACAAGTAGACAAAAACACTCCAAAGTATGTGCTCACTCCTAGGTCTTAGGTGGCTAATAGCCTTTTACAATATCTCATACTTAGGACATTTATTACAATGGTGGAAATGTGAAAAAAAAGGGGTCTTTCACAAGACCGACTGAACTCTGAACTTTGCATATATGAGCACCGATTGCTCATTCTTTGGCGGCTCTTCAGAAAATCTAGCTTGTGCAAACTGGTGGATAACATTGGCTCCATGTGGGGACGTGTGGTTGATCTATAAATCTATAGGAGACCATGTGAGAATCCAGACCTATGCTTCCTGCATCATGGACGCATGTCAACAATCATATCCATATAAAACCAACATTAAACACAATTTGCAAAAGATAAAGTACAAATACATATAATACAACAAAGGATTAGTATACATGTGCATATAATACAAGAAAAGTGTTAGTATACATGTGCATATAATACAAGAAAAGTGTTAATATACATGTGCATATAATACAGAAAATAAATGATGTACATAAAATACAAAGCATAATGTACAAAGATAAGGGTTAGAGAGTATGATACAGTAGATGCCCCCATGGGCATCAAATGACCTCTGTGAAGAACAACTTGAGAAGTTGGCTGTTGACTGGAAGGGCCAAATTCTCACCCTCCAACCTGTTTAAGTAAAACGAATTCCTGCTAGCTGAACTCTGTATAATATATGGACATGTCCATAAGCTGTCAAACTTCCCATGGTTCCATGGCTTTTCCCTTCTTTTGTCCCAAAGAAGGATCGTGTCCCCTTCCTGAAAGATTCTCTGTCGTGAAGACTTATCAAAAGTCTTCTTTATCTTGCTCTGACTCTTTATGCTCTGATCCAATGCCTTCCGTTTGTTTTCGTCTAACTCTATGAACTGATTAATCTTGTTCTGTTAGAAATCCTCATCTAGGCCATACTTTTGAACAAACTGATACACTGGAAGCTTAAGGTGGATTGGCAAGTAACATCAAGACCATAGACAAGCTCGAAGGGGCTTTTACCGGTGGATCTCTTTTTAGTTATTTTGTCTGCCCATAATGCAAACTTTATTTTGTTGTCCCATGACCTCTTATTATCCCCTACTGTTTCATCAAGTTCTTATTGCTGGATTCAGCAAGACGATTACCTTGGGGATAATAGTTTGAAGAGTGGGACAACACAATGCCATACTTAAAACAGAAAGCAAATAAATCTATAGAACTGAAGGCCTTGTCATTATCAGTGGTAATTTTGACGGGCACACCGAACCAAGTGATTATCCTATCTTCAAGGAAATCCATGACTACTTTGTTGGTTGCATGCTTAGTGGGTATTGCTTCTACCCACTTAGTGAAATAGTCAGTGGTTGTAATTATCCAAGTAAAACCATTACTTGAATTGTTTTTGAACTGACCTATAAAATCAAGCCCCCACTGTTGAAAAGGAGCTTTGACAACCACAGGCTGAAGAGGCAAGACTGTTAGCTTTTGCTTTCTTGAAAATAGCTGACACTGCTGACAACCCTTGACCATTTTGTGTACATCTGAGAAAATGGTCGGCCAATAATAACCTGCTCTTAGGATTTTGTGGGTGGTAGTTTTAGCCGCATAATGTCCACCACAAAATCCTGAATGGAAGTCAACCAAGAGTCTCTTAGACTCTAGCTCATCAACACACCTGAGTATCACTCCATCGGGGTTCTTCCACCCCAAGCCGTCTTGAATGATACAATACTTTGCTGCTTTCAACCTTAAAGCCCTCCTCTTGTGACCAATCAAATGACTTGGGCAAGTAAGGTTTGAGAGAAAGTAGATGATATTTGGATACCATTGGTGTTGTTCTAACTTTTGACGCTCTGATGACAAGGTGGGCCTAGTTTGATTGTTTTGGCATACTAAGTCCAACACTTGTTCATTTCCTTTGGTGAGCATTTGAGCTAAACCCTGACCTTTGATCAACTTTGTGGGTTTGATTTCTAAGTCATACTCTTGAATTTTAGAAACCCACTTTCCTCTATCTCCCAAACAATCCTGCCGTCCAAGGATGTCCTTTACTGCTGTGTGTGGGACACACCCCATAATCTTTGAATAGTCTATGTAGACTCGGAAATGTTTGAGATATTTGACTAAGGCATATGCTTGCTTTTCCATACTAGTATAGTTAAGCTCTGAATTCTGTAATGCCTTACTCATAAACACAATGGGTTGCTCTTGACCCTGATTATTCTTCTAGAGCAAAACCCTTGCAATAGTATCGTCAGAAGCAAAGGAAAAGATTTGAAAATCCTTTGAATAATCCGGACTAATCAACACTAGTGATTTGCCAATTGCATCCATAATAGTTTTAAAAGCAATCTTCCCCTCTTCTGACCACTCATACTTAGCATCTTTCTTTAGCAATTTAAGGAGTGGTTTCATTAACTCAGCTAAGTTAGGAATAAACAGTCTGACGAAGTTTATTTGTCCAAGAAAGGATTGAAGGGCTTTCTTGGTTGGGGGTAAAGGGACTTTTTGTATGGCTTCGACCCTTTCGGGATCCATTTTTACCCCATCTTCTGCTATGATGTGACCTAGCAACTTACCTTTGTCAACACCCAGGATGGACTTAGCTGGGTTCAAGGAGATACCATATTTTCGGCATCTTTCAAAAACCTGCCTGAGATTGCTTATGTGATCTGATCTTTTCTTGGAAAATACTGTTAGGTCATCCTGGTAGATTTCTATGATTTTGCCCATTAGTTCATGAAAGGCAAAATCCATGGCTCTTTGAAAAGTGGCACCTGCGTTAAGTAAGCCAAAAGGCATCCTTAGATACTCAAAAGTGCCCCAAGGAGTGGTGAAGGTAGTCTTGTTCTGATCTTCCTTCCTCACCAAAACTTGGTTATGGCCTAAGAAGCCATCCAACATGGACATAATCTTAGAGCTAGTTACCCTTTGAAGTAGGGTCTCCATGTTGGGTAGGGGATAGTTGTCTTTAATACAAGCAAGATTCAAGTTTCTAAAATCAATACATAATCTTATCCCCCCATTCTTTTTTTTGACAACAACTAAATTGGAACACCAAGATGAATGTCTGGTTGGAGCAATGATTCCAATATCCAACATCTTTTTTATCTCGGTTTGAACTAGAGGTGCCAACTTAGGATTTATTCGCCTAAGTTTTTGTCTGAAAGGTCTTGTGTCATCTTTGAGAGGGATAGTGTGTTGAAATACATCTTCTTTGTATGCTTTAAGTTCATCATAGGTGAAAGCAAACACATCCCTATACTCTCGGACTAAACTGATCAATGCCTTTCTTTCCTTTTCCGTGGTTCCTTTTCCAATTTTTATCATTCTTGGGACTTCTTCTGTCCCAATGTTTATTTCAATATATTTGTCAGGCTTTATTGTTTCCTTTTTCTTTTTGTACATGTCATGCCTGTCAAAAATTTCTTCTAGGGCAGCTATACCTCTGGGGACTGGATTTTTGATGGGATTTTCCTCTTCAACATATTCCTTGCCTTCCTCTTTGTAGATGCCATTAAAATTTGAGAATTCTTCTATGTTATGGATGAACCTTAGAATTTGTTCATCATCTTTGAAAACCTGCCAATGGTCAACATTATCTGGGACAGATGGCCTAAATATTATCTCCAACTTGCCTTCACCTTTAATTAGATCTTCTGAGGGCTGGAGGGTAGATGCTGCTATAGCTAAACTATCAACCAAGCTGTTTAGATCTCTTGGGATAGCAATGAGGTCTATGACATCAAAGAATTCCATGGTATCCCATATAGCATTTTTGTATCTTCTAAGCCTCTCACTTTTGCATGCATACTTGTTCTTAACTTGGAGAATCACTAAGTCTGAGTCACCTTTTATGTTGAGAATTTTGATACCCATGTCCTTAGCGATTTCTAAGCCTAGCAAAAGTGCCTCATGTTAGAATATGAAAGATGTGTGCTCGTTTTACCATTGACAATACCCTTGTCACCCAACCATAGGCCGAAGCCACCCTCCGAGCACCTTAACCTTGACAGAGAATCATTCCGGAAGCAAACCCTAGGCTAGATAGCCAAACAAAGGGTAGCGCATCTTTCCCCAAGGATAGCACACCAACAAGAGCTGATCAGATAGTCCAAACCCTAGCCAAGAGACAGTCCAAGCGTAACTGCTGCAACGACAACTCTCCTCCAAACCTGCGCAGAAACTGGGCAACTGCAGTGCGCACAAGACTGGGCACTGCAATTCTGAGACTGCCTTGCCAGAATGAGAACCGACGTCCTGTATTTATACTAAATCTGACTAACTGCTAGGGCCGACTTCTCATTCTGGGTATCTGTCTGTTCAGTATATAATATTATTTCTGGTCGACTTCTACTCTTGGAGGCTAATAACCTAATATAAATTATCTTCTTAAGCCGACAAGTCTTCTAGGGTTATTAGCCAACTCATTAGGGTTTCTTCTTGCTTCCCGGAGTATTCTATCCTTGTCAGGTTTACACCTGGAGGTAAATACCTCCCGCAACTACCATAATATCAACACTCCCTCCTAGCTAGGGAGGTATTACAGGTAATGGTCTTTGAGCACAAAACATACTCTTCACCCGGTAGCATCAACATAGTTATATAGACTAGATCATGAGCACCATCATTATCATCAGCTACATCATCTCTCGAAACCATACTCTATCTGAGTAATCAGACATGATGCTCACTCCATAGGGTGATACAAGAGCCATTCTTCTAATCTAGAATAGTAAATGTTCTGAACCATTTTCTGTTTGGAAAATCTCTGTTCATCATTCGTCTGGCTGATAATTATTTCCAATAAACTGCTTGATAGTCTTCAAGGAAATTAGAACAAAATAGAACACAACTGTGTCTATCCATAGTAGTACATAACTACAATCCAGTGGTACACTACCACACCAAGTAGCAAACAAGTATTTTATCAGTAACATATAGTCACGAACAGTGGAACACATCCACCACAGTAGTATACATCCACCGTCATACACTCTTCATAACAATCCCCTGATATCAACCTGCATAGAAACAATGTTATGATATAAACTGAATCATCTGGGCCAATCTTTCACTCACGTCTGTGAGATATGAAAGAATATCTACCCTCGGAGTAGAACAATGAGATATCTAGACTATTCTTCTCAAGCAAGGAAGAATAACTGTCCTGTCTTCTGAACCTGGACCATTCCCCACCCTGGGCCATTCTTCCTACA
>CBVK0101357239.1:0-12810 GCA_900067695.1 Picea abies | reverse complement strand
GTTGGAGCCTCCTTCCAGTTACAGCTGGAAAACAAAGGAAGTTGGTGCTTCCAATGAATGTAATTCTTCAAAACATATAAGAAAAAGCATTCCGTGGTTTTTTCCCGATTTGGGTTTCCATGTAAAACACTGGTGTATTGTGTATGTGTATGATTGTTCATTTGTTCATTGCTTATTTATTCTACATTTATTGTATGATAATGATTCATTGACATAACACTTGGATTATATGATTAAAAAGGGATTAAATTGCTCTATTACCGATTCACCCCCCCTCTCAGTAATCCAACATTTCCCACGCTGAGAATTTCAGACGTCCGAGCGTATATTGTGTTGATCAAGTTCTCCTCTATAATAACCAAGATGGAGTGGTCCAATGTGATCCTTATTTTATTTTTTTTCCTTTGCACAATGGCCTTTCTCTTTTGATCGTAGGAGATGGAATAGATATCTGCTACCTCATCTACCGTCTCTGGTATCTATCGATCACCCCATGTGAGCGTGTTTCCCAGGTTTTCGGTGGTATATATTCATTTAATATTGGGCTCTTGAACTTCCTCATTGTGCCTCATAAGCCCAGCCTCTACTTGTTGCTCATCGGGGATTTGATTATTGGGCAGAATAAATACATCGGGTACATACTCATTACTTACTTGCTTGTTGGCTGCAGAACCATTTATTTCCTTTTGCAGGTATTATTTCTTTGGCTCCTCTTGTTCGGGCTTGTCCTTCAGATCTACTTCGGTCTTAGATGTATTGGGTCCCTTTGTTTCAAGGCCACTTTCGGCTTCTGTTTCCTTTTGTGGGATCTCTTTTGTTTGAACTTCGAGCTCCGAGGAGGAAGTATTCTCAGAACCCTTTTCCTCTTATACATGAACAGGGGTGTCATGAGATGACTCTGGGCTCTCATTGTCACTATATGTAATTATAATCTTTCTCATAGGATTAGGCATGCATGTTCTTACCGACACCCTACATGTCTCTGGTTGAGTCATCCCACCTGTCGGCAGTCTTGTCGGTGATGCAGTGGATTCTTAGCCATCTATCCCATTGATGTTACCAAGGTTTGTGGAATTGGGGTCACCTGGCTCCGTTGGGCCTCCTCGAATATCATTTGGAAGCCTAGGTGTTATGATGAGGTCTGGGTTATCCTGCATCCACTTCATTAGCATATGGGCCTACTACTATAGAAGTCCCCCCGTCCCCTATTCAACTTGAACCTCAGGGGAATCTATGATTTGTACTGAAGATTCCTGATAAACTTTTGCCACTATGATGGCTTCTTGGGGGTCACCCACCGATTCACCCAATTCTGATGCTATCGTCCCTTCTCAGGTCCTAAGAATTTCTTTCTCCAAGGATGTCACTTTCTCTTCCCAACTCATGGCCTTGAATTGGGTTGTTCCAGGATCAACCATCCTTTTCGCCACCTCATTCTAGTCTTGAGCATTTTCAGTGAAAATTTCATCTTCAAACTAGTCATGGGCATAAGGTCAACAAGATGATACCTATGATGTGTGTTTTAGGACCAAACCTTTGGGATCGTGCTTAAGAAAACGACCAGTTTGGAACTAGAATTCAAATTGACTTAGCCCTTCTTTCTTAGCATGTGTGGTGTCTTTGACCATGTACTTTTCTCAATTCTTTGATTGTGTAATTACGTATATAATAATCTGAAATATCTCAAGAATGACTATATTCACTTTACATCTATGGGGATAAAGGGTGCATGATGGTTTCCAAGGGCTCTTCCCCTTGGGGATTATTTTATTCCCTTCGAAAGTCACTTGTCCACATTGCCACACCTAAAATTGCATCTCCACATCGAAGCAATGTCGGAAAATCGTATTGGCAATTCATCTCACATGGGAACTAAAGAAAGTTAGATGGTTTTCTAACATTACTGCCAAAAGCGAAAGCTTTGAAACACCCGGGAATTCTCTATTTATAGCGCAAGTCTACATCTGAGCCAGATCAAGACCCATAGTTTCAAAATGTGCTTGAACAAGGAAGGTTTAGGACATCCATTCCCATCCCGTATCCTGAAAGTTTGAACCTAGCCATCGAATCTTTGGAGACGCATAACCATACCCTGCAGGAGGACATTATCCATCAATGTTCATGGTGGATAAGCTGGAAGGTATGTGGGCTATGTGTATGTATATAGATATACTAATTCTAGGTATGGGTATGGATCTCCATATGTGTATGGGTATGGACCAACTGCTTTGACTGCATAACCAACAGAAAGGGCTACTAGGAAGCCAATATGAAACCCATAAGGTATGAAGGCCCACTTCTTGTCTTTTACTAAAGTGGCGTAATAGCCTTGCAAAATGGTCTGATAGCAAATTTCCCCTAACACTAGTCGATCAGGGACATATATAGGTAACAAATGGGGTGCCCCTGTGGTGCCAAAAACCCTGATGTAGGTTTCACGCTCATCTAGATACCAGTGACCTACTTTTGATATAACCTTTTTTTCTTCATCTGACAACCTTGGGCATTCTTTCTTGAACAGCAAAAAATAAATGCATGCAATAAAATGGTCACAGATAAGAGAATAGGATTTCTTGTACATTTTTTCTCATAGAATGATGAAGTATACATGGACTAGGAGCTCAGAGGAGTGTCAGTTTAGGTTCATTCCAGAGAAAATGATTATGGTGCAGATGACATCCAGTAGATACGAGGCCATGTAGAAGGAGAGGGTTTCTCCCTCTTTCGGCATCTGGGCTTGTCATATGCAAGTGCTCAGTTGTTTGGAGATGATGGCACCCCAATTGAAGCTCATGCCTAAAATGGCTACCGTATAAGATAGAGGCATCCAAGTCTCTGAAAACCGGGAGAAATATTTCTCCCCATGAAACCTACAAAGAAGAGCCATCAATTATGTGTATGGTTTCCTTAGATTGGTCATTGAATACCAGCCAGAAGTCCAGTTCATGAATTTTTTGTCTTCCCTCCACCACGATGACATTATTTTTTTTGGTGTCATGTGTTGCATAGAAACTTACAATGAAATCTATGCTCATATTTTCTTCCAGCTTTTTGAGCTTGTAGTAACTTTGAACCTATGATGGCAAGAAAACCCCGACACACTCGTTGTTATCATCATTAATCAAACATTTTTGTGCATCGATGCGGTCAATGAGCCACTCTAGGAGCTCAATGCAAGGAAACACCGGAGTCCAGCTTGCCACCATGTGAAGATACACCATATGGATATTTGGAAGGACATCATCATCGAGTCTTCTTGTATCAGGATCATTGTGTGGGGTATACTCGAGGGGTTATTCCTTCTTGATTTTCTTAAACAGTTATTCCCAGCGAGAGAATGTTGTTTTGGTCCCAATGTTTTCCTTTGTGTCTCCGAAGGCCTAGGGCTAGACGAAGACCTTCTTGGTGGTCATCTTAATGATGGGCACCAATTTTGGAGCGAATTCTAATTGCCTTGCAACTGCTGGGGAGGAGCCCTCTCCCATTGTTGGTTCTTGCAACTTTGGCACTCTTGGGGATTTATTGGTGGTGATTTTCTTCAGAGACATTGTTCTTGCAATTTAAACAGTCTTTTAAACATGCATACAGAGTAACGTTGGGTTGAAATATATGAAATGAAGCCAAAAAAACACCATAAGCCAATACATACTTGTAATTCTCACTATGATTGTTGTTTAATACTTACTAACCCTTGGGAGCCTTCTCCAAATTCCTAGCCTTTCTCTTCTGTGTGTTATGAACTCCTTGTTGTGCAGAATAGGATCATACACAATGAATTAAAAGAATATAATGGGAGAGATCCTATCAGTCATATCAATCAGTTAATACAAGTAATGAATGTAATTCAAAACAAACTGTTGCCAGATCTCTGCAAATAAATTCTAATTGGTTTACGGCGGAGGCACAAAGGGAGATGCATTGTATCAGTAGGCTTAAACAGACCCTTTTGATTTGTGCACGGAAAATAAAATAATGCATGATCCAGGAATTAACTAACATTTTAAATGCGGTGTACCTAACCTATCTAAGCGCTAAAATGTCTCATCACGTCGCGTCCCTCCGTTGTACATATCGGGGATCGACTACTATCCTTGTGTGTATTTCCATTGATACACTCCTGGTAAACACTTCTGATGCCGATGGTATTGGGTATCGATGATCACGGAAAGTTTAAGTGCGTAGCTCCTTGGCGGGTTATCATATTCGTACTTTCCCAACACCGAAAATGTTTACAAGGTCATCGATCGGTGATATTATTCCTTTAATCGTGCGATGCTTACTCTTTCATTTTTCTATCGAAGCTGAATGGATCAGTGTTCAATGATATCTTAGTGGAGTTTATTCATGGGGATGAGAAAACCTCCTTCTGTCGATGCCGATGAAGACCAACGCTCGGCTATTTTGAACTTCTCAAGCGATTTTTATCACTTTTAATCTTTCCTGATATCGAATTTCCTAAGCATGTTGGGGAAAAATTTAGACTGTCAATTTCTTAAGTAGTTGTTAAGTCCCTTTTAAAGTTAATATGATTCTTTATATGTTCAAGCAGACTTTAAATAGTGCAAACATAAAAACATAAAAGATAAGCATAGGCAGCAGTTTCATACTAAAGTGGAAACAGACAGTGAAAAATATCAAGTGGTACCCAAAAAGTAGAAATGGACATAGAATTTTTAGGGTGTGTTGAGTGCTCAACAAATGGAGATTCATTGGGAGAAAGAAGAATCTTTGTTCCTCCCTCGAGGCCTAGCTGATACGGAAGTTCATGGAGAATCTTAGCTGGTATTAAATCAGAACCAATTAACCTTTGCATTTGAAGTTCTTTGGTTGATGCTTTTGGGTCTACCTGTGGGGTTTTAACCCTTTTCTTCCTTCCTTTCCTTAAGTTCTGTCTGAACCACAAAGTAGACACTTATGGCATTTTTCTGAAGTTGTTCATTTTCTTAGGTTAGACAGAGGACTCCTCAAAGTAACCACAAGTTTTTTAGTGTTTCTCGCGTTTGTAAGTGAGCGACTAGTTAGAAACAAAGTTCGCTATGTTGCAAGATTTTAAGTCCAACCATCGTCTTTCCGAAAACCTTCAAAAGTACAGAACACCAGAAGAAAAGAAACAACAAAATAAGTATTTTGCAACCATGAAGATACTCAACATGAAACACAAAACAAATATAATATATATATATATATATATATATATTATTTTTATTTTTATTGGAAGTATTGTTTTAGAGCTTGGTCGTTTACTGGGAGGGCATCAGGTTCTCCCCTCAGATTCTGCAACCAATAAGTTCCTGCCCCAATATTCTCATCCACTTGAAAAGGTCCAAGCCATAAATTATGAAACTTAGAATGCTTCCCTTTTGGTTCATTTTCCCAGTCCCACTTCAGGACTAAGTCTCCTACTTCAAAGTTCTTTTCTTTAGCCTTATGCTTATCAAACCACCTTTTCACTATTTGTTGGTGAGCTAGGAACTTTGACTTGTCCTTTTCTCTCTCTTCTTCCAGCATGAGAAGAGTGTTGATTCTTTGTTGCATGGCCGACGAAGGTTCCTCACTAGAATCTTGGGCTAGTTTAAGGGATGGAAGGTAGAGCCCATTTGGGAGGATGGTTTCTTTCCCGTTGACCAAAAGGTATGGGGAATTCCCTATATCTTCTTTGGGTGTGACTCTATCGGCCCATAGAGAATTATGGAGTATATTATGCCAATTTCTTTGGTTATCTGCAACCGTCTTCTTTAATATTCTCACTAGGTTCTTATTGGCTGATTCTGCCACACTATTTCCTTGGGGGTAATAATTTGTAGAGTACTTAATTATGATTCATTTTTCCAGAGAAAACTCTATCAATAGGGTGGAAGAAAAATAAGTTGCATTAACAAAGACCAGAACATAAAGGAAACCAAACCTTGTGATCAGTTGTTGTTCTATGAATTGGATCACTACCTTCTCGTTACCATGAGTCAAAGGAATGGCCTATGCCCATTTCTTGAAATAATCAGTGGAAGTAAGAATGTAATTGTGTAGTTTTGAAGATCTAGGTATAATTTCTCCTATGATATCCAACCCCCATTGCTCAAAAGGCCTAGAGACAATCACAGGTTGGAGCGAGATTGTTGCTCTCTTCTCCTTTCCAACTCTTATCTGACAAGTCTTATAGTTCCTATTATAAGTATGAGTGTCTTTGAACAAGGTGGGCCAATAATAGTCAGCTCTTAGAATCTTATGAGCGGTGTTGTTTCCTATAAAATGTCCCCCGACAGGGCCATCATGGAGCTCCTTCAACACTTTTTTTGTGCCTTCACGTTCGAGACATATTAATAGTACTCTGTCATAATTGATCTGGAAGAGTACTAAATTTATAAGGTGATATTGTGCAAATTTTAACCTGAGGTCTCTCCTTTCCCTAGGGTGGAGGTTTTCGAGACACGTCCCATGATGTAGAAGATAAGTTAAATATTTATACCAAGACTCTTGTCCTGGGGAGATGTATGATACTTTGCCACACCATAGTACCATTTCATTCTCCCATCTGAAATATTCATTTACTTGGTCTTGGGCTTCAACTGCAAGCTTGCATAACCCTTGTCCTATTACTAATTTGGAAGGTTTTATATCTAGGTAAAATTCCTAGACTACCGCCATACAGTTCCCTCTTCTTTCCCCCATTTCTTGCTGGGTAAACAAGGATCGGACTGCAGGGTATGGCACAATCACTTTAGTGTGATTCTTGAGGATGTAAGACCTAAAATGTTTTACTTCCTTATATACCGCATAGGCCTGTTTATCTATAGAAGGATAGTTAAGCTCAGCTTCTTGAAGATTAGTGCTCATGAACAACATTGGGGCCTCATTGTTGTTTTCATCCTTATGAGTCAAAACTATAGCTAATGATTGGTCAGAGGCGAAAGTATAAAGGCAGAAGTCTCTATTGAAATTGGGACTTCGCAACATCGACGCTCAAGATATAGCATCTTTGATATTGTTGAAAGCATATTTTTTCTCATCATCTCACTTAAATTCGGCATCCTTGCGAATCATGTTTTGTAAGGGTTTTATGATTTCTTCGAAATCGGGAGTGAACTTCCTCACAAAATTGATTTGTTCGAAAAAGGACTGCATAGATTTCTTGTTATGGGGCAAGGGAAGTTGAGCTATGGCCTTAATCCTTTTCGGGTCTATGTGAATGCCTGCTTGAGATATAATGTGACCTAACATCTTACCTTCCTCGACACCGAAGATAGTTTTCTTAGGGTTTAAGGATATACCATATTTCCTACACCTTTTGAAAATATGAGTTAAGTGTTGGATGTGATCTTCTCTATTCTTTGAATACACTGTCACGTCATCTAGATACACTACCACACATTTATTTATTAGTCCCAGGAAAGCTACGTCCATGGCCCTTTGGAAGGTCATTCCTGCATTAATTAACCCGAAAGGCATGTGTTTATATGCAAAAGTTCTCCATTTGGTTCAGAAGATGGTTTTTAAATAGTCTTCCTCTGAAACCAAAACCTGGTTGTAACCTGAGAGACCGTCTAGCAGAGAGAAAATATTTGAGCCATATATGGTGTGCAGGACCTATTCCATCGGTAGGACTGGGTAATTGTCCTTTTCTAAAGCTCTGTTGAGGTTCCTAAAATCTACACATAAGCGGATTTCACTCGACTTTTTCCTCATCGAGACAAGATTTGCTTCCCAAGCAGAATGCCTAACCTGGAAAATGATTTTGGAATCTAAAATTTTATTTAACTCCTGATACATGAGAGGTTCTAGGGATGGATGATATTTTCAGAGCTTCTGTTGGAAAGGTTTTACTTCAGGTTTTAATGAGATAGTGTGTTGAATGATGCAGATATCATACATTTTCAGATCCCTATAGGACCATGCAAAGAAATCCTAGTATTGTCTAAACAATTTGAGATAAGCTCTCCTTTCTTCCTTAGATATAGTCTTGCTGAGATTCACATTCTTTGGTTTCTCCGGGGTCCCAAGATTTACAGTTTCATATAGGGGACAAGAGCTACCAGTCTTTGTGTTTCTAGATCCCTTAAATCTCTCTTTCAGATCAAACAGATTTTCTAGATTAGTTATCTCTTTCGGGATTGTGTGAGTATTCAATTTATCGATAGGTTGTCCTGTCTAAGGATCGGTCTCTGTTGATTTCTCTTGGAATTATTCATCATCAATAGTGAGATCTTTGAAATTATCTTGGTTGGTCAAGAAGTTTATGATATGTTCATCTCCTTCAAAGACTTTCCAATTGGAAATGTTATTAGGTACCGACAGTTTGTAGAGTAGCTCCACAGTGAATCGAGAGGCTTCATAATCCTCTAGACGCGACATCTTGGAAGCATTTGTGGCCAAGGAGTCATCAAGAATATTTTTTTCCATGGGGATCGTTGTAATATTGAAGGCTTCAAATTGCTTTATTAACCTATGTACCTCCTATTGATAGTTCTTTAGGTGAGGATAATTGCAATGTATATTATTTCTTACTTGTCTAACAATAATTTCAGAGTCTTCGAAAACTTTCAATTCTTTGACATTCGAATATATGGATTTCTTTAATCCTTGTACTAGAGCTTCATATTTGGTAGTGTTGTTAGTACATTCGACCTCTAGCCTATAGGATAGGAAATGATGTTTACCTTTAGGATCGATGAGGATGCACTCTTCTCCTGACCCTTCTTGTGATTTAGATCCATCAAAATAGAGGGTCCAAATTTGTGAACGACAATCGCTCTTTTCCTTTCCCTTGTTAATTTCGTGCCTTCCCATCTTTTTTTATGTAATCTCCAGTGTGGGGTTTTGACAGAAGAGGGTGTCTCTTGTCGGTATCGGTGACTCCTCTTGAAAAACCATTTCATATTTTTGGGTAAGAGGAACGTCGGACAAGAGAGGAGCAAAGTTTCTGAAGTAGGAATCACAGGAATAATTTCCCAATATGGGGAAATCTGTGGACAAGGGTTCGTTCGGGGTTTCTAGATCAGTGACTATATGTTTCAGATATCTCTCCCTATCGATTTTGATCGTGTTCTTGTATCCCTTCAGCGGTAGACAAAGATGTGCGCAGTCTATACTAAATTACCCATTTATCTTTTCAAACCAATATCGACTCAGTAATAGCCCATATGCCTCTGGGATATCTACTACAATGATGTCAATCACTTGCACAAATGTGGGATGTGTTGATATTCTAATCATCACATCTTTGAGTTATCCTATGACCTTGACCTGGGTTATGTCTAGTTGAATGACCTGTTTATCACTCTTAAAAGGAATGGCATTTATTTTTTTGCAAACAGACAAGGGCATAACGTTGGAAGATGCTCCAGAATCTACCAAACAGTTATGAAGGTTTCTATTGAAGACTTCAAACATTAAGAGGAACGGTGGGACAAAAGGATTTTCCTTTCTATCTCCCGAACAACTGTTCACAATTGGTTTGTCCACCATATCTGTGGAAGATAGATTTATTTTTGGACCATTACCTACCATTGGGTTTTCTACTGAATTCAAAGCTTGTAATAGAAATTCCTTTTGCTGAGGAATCCTGCATATGTCCATAACTAATATATTAGCCTTTAGCTTCTTCAAATCTTTGACCGTGTTGTAATCTAGTTTGGGCGATTCCTGGGTATGAATGCTTATAGGGTTTTTTCCTAGAGAGAAGGATGTTTTTGGGAAATCAAGAGTTAACGTAATTTTTGAGGCCTGGGTGGCGTCAATATCTTTCGGTCCAAGCGGACCCTTACTACGTGTCTGTACCACCGAAAATTCTGTGGGTTGTTCCTGAGACTCAAATAGGTCATTGGAAACGATGATCATGTCAGGATCCCATCTCAGCATGGTTGTATCTCTTGGTGGGTCAATCTCTTCTTGGTCGGCAATATTCATAACCGAATTACTTGGCTTTTCAGTCAGGGAGACTTTGTCTAGAAATCGATTGGCAATCAAACTCATGGCATGTACCCATTGAGGGAAGTCTCTTTTGGAGTGGTTTTCCTAATGATAAGTACAGAAAGAGTCAGATGCAACATTCTCTAGATCAATGTTTAAGTTAATTGGGGGAGGTTCAATTACTTTGAAAGGATGGTTTCTTTTAAAGAAAGTCTTATAGGGCCTTTGGCCTAGGTTTCCCTCTCCTACATTTATCTTCATGTCTATGATCTCATTTGATAATTTCTTAACCATGTGTTGTAGATATTCTATATCTCCATTACCTTTGTCATGATTTTGTCCAGTTGGTTTCCCCGGTGGTCTAGTCAAAAGGATTACCCTCCTAGGAGGGGGTTGGGCTTCTTTCTTTACTAGAGAGGCCTGGCCTTATTTACATCCTCTCATCTAGAATTCTATTGTCTTGGCCTCTTCAAAATTATCTGCTAGGGTTTTCTTAGCGACTCTTTTTACAAACATAGAAATAGAAGTCGAGAGCACGTTAGCATAAACCTCGATTTGTAACTCCTGAGTTGGTCTTGCCGTGGACTGGAATTTTTTTAAGATGGTCGTGAATATTTGATTGAAATATTTGACCCTTTCTTTCAGACTCATGGTGTTTGCGAACAACTCAGTCATCAGAGCTCCCATAGTAGTTTCCTCTGCAAATTTGTCTAGAAAATCTTTCTGGAACTTGGTCCAGCTGGTTATAGATCCTACTGGAAAATTAAAATACCACGTGGAAGCTGAATTTTCAAACGTATAGGGGAAAAGCATGCAGACTACATATTCATGTTGAACGCTCATAAGTCTAATCATGAGTATGAACTTCTTGATATGATCTTCAGGTAATCTAGAGGTTTCAAGATCGAACTTAGGTAGTAACTTCTTTGGATGTCGAGGAAGGTTGTGGACTGGTCCCAAGAGGGACAAAGCATCTCTGGCTAACCAAGGTTGATTGTTCAGAGGTGGATTCCCCCTTTCATCATTATTTTCATTGTTTCCTTCCATATCTTCAGGCTCTGAGTTAAACTCCTCTTCTTCTAAGAAATTGTTCGATTTAGAGACGTTAGTGATTGGTGTTTCGGGTATCAAATCAAGAGGTTCTTGGATTTCGATAATTGTGAAATCTATTAAGTCTTCTACAGAGTGTATGAAAACCTCATCAAGAGTGCTAACCACTGGTCTGATTTGTTTTTTTCTTTGAGGGAGTATGGGAGATAAGGACAAGGCACTGATCTGTCAGGCGTAAGCTCTTATGATTCTCCTGAATTGATTCACTTCCTCGTGAGGAAAGGTGAAAAGGTTCTTCCTCGGGCTGAGGTGAGTTACCCGCTTCGGGAGTACTCTGCGTGTGTGGGTTGTCTTGTGAATGACTAGCCATGCATATGGGATGTTACAAATCTCTAGGTTGTTTGAAATGCTATATAAAATATATATTCATCCATTCATTCTCAGTCCTCCTTCTAGCACCAATTCTATTGATCAGTCTTAAATCTCTTGATTCAAAAGTAGGAACTAAACCCACCACTAAGACCCAATTAGACTCTGCAGAATTTAAAGATGGAATGGTTCTCCAGATCTTGCGATTCAGCCAAATTATCAATGGGCTTTGTGTTTTCTTATGAAGGCTCTTCCTTCAGTTAGGACTATTCTCTTATGTATTTTCTCTTGGGTGGGACTGGTATGAGAGATGCAAGCCTAAAACAACTTGACAACAAATAGGATTAAGTTTTAACTACTGGGGAAGAGATTGATCTTGGGATAAACCACTCCTCAAACATGCAGACAATGATTCTATACCACAAGCCTAGTACTAATACAGCAACCATGTGAGCATCGAATTATTGTCTGAGAAACTAATTATCAGAAAGAAATCACATATGTAATAAGATAATGGCAAGCAAAATAATCCATATACCATAACCATTCATCACATAATAACACAACGATTCATTTTCATCATTAAAGACAAGAACATTAAAACATTGCACTAGATAACTTGACAATAGAATTAATTTCTCTTACTCATTACTGCATCATTCATGAAACGGGATAGGAAGTAGTTATTCTCCAAGTCCAATCACATGCATTTGATGAAAATAGATTGTCTTTGGTCCATAAGGACTTCTCAGTTCATAGCAGCTTCAAAATAATTCTCAACAACTAGAAAGAAAGAGTTCTTACAACAGCCATCGACCCTTCACTAATTGGTCGATGTCTTTATTTATAATATAAAGTTTAACTGAAATTAACGGCTAAGTGCGGTTTAAGAAAAACAAAAATCACCACGTGGCATCATCTTCTAACAGATTCTTTAACAGTCAACGCGAGATATCTCTTGAAAAGGGTGAGTTCTCTCGTATTCAGACCAACTAAAAAACAATTCTTCACAAGTTTGGGCCCATGGAAGTCTATTTTGGTCCATCAGAGTTGCATATATTCCCCTGATGTCCACTACATGTGCTCGGTACTTTACTAGGCTGGAGTCCAACTATTGTAGCATGGTTCGGGCTCTGATTGGATATTCTCTAAACCGTTTCACTTGCCCTGGTCTTGTGTCAGTCATCTTTGTGAGTTCTTTGGTCCATAAAGAATCTTGTTTGGAATGTGACTCCACTATGTCACTCAGGTCGATGAAGTTGTCGAGAGTACCAAACTCGGTGTAGAATTCCTGCAGAAACCCCAATAGATCTAGAATTCTAGTTAAATTGAACACATGCAATTTGTTGATACTCAAGAGATGAGAGAAATTTTTTGCTCCATAAATCAGAGAATTATATTAATAAAAAATGAATATACATGAGCAACCATCCTCAAAAAGAAGAGAGGAGGTGAATATATAGAATTTCCAACATAGAAATTCTAGTC
>CBVK0101357238.1:0-38000 GCA_900067695.1 Picea abies | reverse complement strand
TATTGCATGGGGATTTTATTGCAATTCTTTTATGCCCTCTTTTTTTTTTTTCAAATTATTTGCAGAATGAAAAATCATTTGTCAACAAAAACACTAGAGACAGATAATATCCCAGTCACCAGTTGATCCTATAACTTATAGGGTGATAACAGAATCAACTCTTTTGGCAAAGGGGTGTTTTTGACTTTTTTGTCAATTCTCAATTCACAATGGTGATAATGAGCTGCCAGCTTCTATTTATAGACTTTTTGGCCCCTTTTTGTCATTTTTTGGACCCTTTTGTCATTTTTTCTAGCCTGAAAATAGTTTAGTGTTGTTCTCGAGTTTCTTTTGGGATGTTATGATACATTTTACTTTTGGTTCGATGAACTTTTTGAGAGTTGGGGTGTTTTTAAGGTCCTTTGGTGAAAAGTATTTTTCCAACTTTGTGCATTTAAGATAGGATTCCACCCCCACTTGTTGCACCTCATTGTATTTTTCTCTTTTCCATAGGATCTGTCCCACCGAATTGTGACACAGAACCCTCACTCCTTCTCTAGAAATGTCATAATTTAGTGGTATAGCCTACCTTCACATGGATGCCCTAGGTATATCCTGGTTTCATTTTGGTGTCCATGCCGTCGCTAATGACTTTAGGCTTGAAAGTCCTTTTAGTACTATCTTGATTACGAGTTTGACCCCCCACATGTTTGATATGTTATCACTCTTGGTTTCACCCTCGGGACTCCCAAAAACAACGAGTCTTCTTTTAAGCCCTTTTCAGACCCTCTAAACATGAAAACATTGCCGAGCGATCTTGTTTCCCTTCATGCTCGCCAAACTAAAATTCGAAGGCACGTCTGTTCGGTGGTAGTTTACCCCTTTTTTCGGTCTGAATGGTCAAGTGTACGAACAAAGGTATACTCTAGGAGCCTCGGTTCTCTAGAAGATTATTCTCAGTTATAAATTTAACCCTTTTTCGAGCTTGAGGGACTAAATTTATGAAAAAGGAACCCCCATGGAGTCCATAGTTAAGCTCTTTTTAGACTCCCTAAAAGTGAAAATATTGCCGAGTGAGTTTGTTTCTTCACACTCGTTAAACCGATCTAGAAGAACATCCTTTATGGACTCCATAGTTAAGCTCTTTTCAGAATCCTTAGATATGAAAATATTGCCGAGTGATCTTGTATTTGTCACACTCGTTAAAATGATTTTGAATAGACGTCTATTCGGTGCTATTTTACCCCTTTTTTGAACCGACTAGACTACCTTCGAAAAAGGTACCCCAGTGGAGTCTCCTCTTACGCTTTTTCAGTCTCTCTAAAAATGAAAAAATGCCGATCTTACCTTCTTTGGGCTCGTTAAAATTACATTGAAGGACGTTATCATTGTGTCTTATTAATCACATTTGCATTCTTGTGTCTTTGGCCTAATGCTGGCTCCATGTTGCTCTCAACTGAACCATCTGAAGCATGCTTTATACACAAGCTTGGTAGCACTTTGCCTCTGCGTCTTGACACTTTGACCCATGGAGGATTTTTCCCTAGTGTCCTTTTCCTGCATATGTCTCCTTTATCTAAGCATCAGTGTGTTCCTTACGCTTGGAACTAGTATGTCTGTGACACTCGTTATTCCTTTGTAACGTAGCATTCTTTTATTCTTTTTCAAGCTTTCCAAAGTTATTGAAAAAGACAAAAAAATCAAATATACCCCAAAAAGAGGAAGGGAAAAGTATATTCTGTTTTGTTGACGGCACAATGAGTCACCCTTGGACAAAGCACATCCTTCCATTTGTTCGTCAAGATCTAGGATTCAATATGACCTTAGGAAGCTATTCTCGCTACATAGAGCCGTGTCCTCCTCTGTTTGGTTGTCCTTCCAAACATATGGAGAGTTCGCGTTGCCTCCTGCATCGTGAACTTATGTCAATGCCATGCTGCCCGAGTCTCATCTTTTGTCATGTTTTTGTCCAAGGGAATTTTTACTAAACTTGAGTCGGCCCTTCTGCAGTTTGTCTCTTATCCTCATGCCTGACCACCTCGAAAGTCCAATCAAGTCCTTTCTCAAAATCAATGAATTTCTTTGCTTGATCACCAAGAACCTCTTGTCTATTCCCAACGATCCGTCAAAGACCTCTGGGTAGTGAATTCATACACTCTCCTACCCGAGTTTTGAAGATTTTGAAGTTGTTGCTCGAGCTCTAAAGACCTCATCTCTAGCCATCAAGCGTCATTTGCTTCTTGAAGATGGATACTATACATGTATATCTTTTTATTTTGAGATGTAGATCTGCTGTGTACTTATCGCGGCTACACTTTATATAGTTATATGACATGGATCTGTAGTGTATTTAATTGGAAACCATGATTTTATTTCATCTTGAGCATGGGTATGCCCGCCTCAGTGAGACAAATTGTTATTTTGCAGATGGCACCTCCTGAACTCTAGTCCCTGGGCTCACTCTCTTCATACGTTGGTGAATATTTGTAATATATTTCAGCCATCAGATGCTCTTCTGACCTCACACATTAGGGGGCATTTTTTATAACCCTAAATTGCACCAGACATACATACCTAGCATCAGGCCATCTTACTTGCTATCTTTGCCAAGCCATCACTAAACAACTCTTCTAAAAAACCATTTTTTTGAAGGTGTACGTGCCCTGCACCACTACTGCCCACATACACACGCTTGTTTCACCACTACTTCCTACGTACAGATGCTTGCTGCACCACTATAGCCCACGTACACTCACAAAAAGTGCGAAAAATGAAAATTTCAAAGGGATACAGGTTTTTGGGCTGTTAGCTAACCATTTGACCACCCATAGCCAATCACCCCAACCATTACTATCTTTTTGGCCTATAAAAGAAGGTGTTGGGGTCCCATTCCAAAGAGAAGCATGAGAGCATAAACACTCTTCCCATTTCAGTATTCCCCCTTTGCCCCAATATTTTGCAACCGCATTGTGAGTTTAGCCAGAATTCCTTCTTCCTCCATTGCAAACCCTTGCCATTTCCCTAGAGAGAACTGAAGAGGAGAAGAATACGTGGAAGCAGTTGGTGCATGGTGAAGAGGAGCCCAGGACCGAGTTCGAGGAGTAGTTGCCGGTATCATATTGTAAACGACTTTTGTGAGATTAATATAAAGAAATACTTTTTCCGTCCTGCCAAATGATGTCTTAAATATTTATGATTTGTTTAAATTTTTTGTTATGATGTCTAACCCACTAATCCTTATATAGAATGCATGCTTGTATTTTCTTGTTTTTCTTTTGGTGAATGAAGGTTGGCCTTGGGAGGAGATCTGCAGTCGAGAAACGACTAAGCACAAAGAGATTGACACCAGATGCAGAGTTTAAGGTATGCCTACCATATCCCTATACTTCTTTTATGTATGATTGTGGGGTAATGACGAGATTGTTGCTAAAATTAGGAGACTTTAGATGATTAGCTTTGCCCGCACTTTAGAACCTTGGTGTAGTCTGTAGAGGGGTTTCCCCGCTATAGCACAAAGTGGAAGGTGGCCAGGGTGTTAGCCTCTTCCCATTCCTTGTTGTCATCTCTAAAAAAATAAGCACCAACCCAGAGAGGTAGTGGTGGCTAGATCATTTTTTTATCTCTATTCAGGGCTACACCTACCCTATTTATTAGAGTCTGGTATGTTATTTCCTGCAAAATGAGTTTGTCAGGAATAAATCTAGGGAGTAGGTGAGGGGATTTGGTGGCACTATATACTCTAATGTAGGTGTCATGTTCCATCAATTACTAATCCGCTACCCTGCATACTACACCTATATCCTTATTGGTCATGTAGGGTGCAGTGGTACAAAACAATACCTGATATAGAGGAATGAGAAAGTTCTCACAATTTTTTTGGTAGTTTATGTGGTACTTGTGATCCCAGAGATATTTGTAGTAGACATGAATGGGGAGCTCACTCATCTACCAGGACCATCCCATATTTGCCTAAGCACATATTATGTACATTGCATCTAATAGATAATATGCCATTTGGAAGTTTGGGTGATTTCCAAGAGCTATGTGCTTTGCCACTGATATTTCCTTTGCCAATGTAAAGGATAAGATGTCTTCCCAATTGAATATTGACTCAATGGTGGTGATGGTTTGTATGAGTGGTACCCATGATACTCTGAATTTTTGGGTATCTGTTTCTCCATACAATCTGCATAACATGGATACCACATACTAGATGGGGGCCCTGAGTATATTGGTTGGATAGTCATTGGATGCTCTTGTCTTAAATTTCTTTCTTGGAACCCACCAATTTGTCATAATGTCTCTGGGTTTCAGGGGGAATTCCTTCACCCAATCCTCATCATCTAGTACAATTTCTTCAGTCAACAATTGGTAGCACGCTGTGAGTATCGATGGTCAGAAGGAAGATATAGGTTTTCTTTATGTATTCATTATCTTCCAATCATCGACATTAGTGTGTATAATGATCCATGATATTGATTTGACACAAGGGAATATTGTTGAATGTGCAATTGTTCTGTGCACTCTAGATCACCTAATTGCTTGATACTTTCCTAGGTCTAGGTTTCCTTATGGAAGTTGTGGGAAGGTATGGTTGGTGAATGTTTGATATTTCACCCGAGTGAAATGAAGTATCCTTTTCAATGACATAGAGGGTGTCATCATGAACGAGACCTAAGGTGTGTACTTCCACCTCTTATTCTTCCTTCCCTAATGATACCTTGATAATATGATCTTTGCCACCTTTTCTTTGGTATGTGGCCATGATCGGTCTTATGGACAACCCATGTTATCAACAACAAAATATTATTTTGGTTAGAACATTTAAACCAAGCTAGAAAATGAAATGTATGATAACCCTTACAGAAGAAATATTTATCTATGAATTCTAGGTATAGTGGCCATGATAATTCTAAAATCGAGGGAAAGGGATTCCAAGGCACAAGTGTGAAGATCCCTGGTTTCTATCTTTGAATCCAAGAATTGGGCCAAAATCCTGTTGGCTGAGTTGTGGTATGATGGTCGTGGGCTCCAGGGGAGTGCTAGTCACATATTCATAGTGGGACATTAAGGATTTGAAGTGGTAGGTGGTTCCTTTTAGAGAATAAGATATGAGATAACTACGTTGGGGGAGGGAATAAAACATATCCTATGGGTTGGCTTCAAAGCAAGATTTTCATTTTGGTAAAAAATGTAAACCTCACCCATGTGATAAATGGTTGGAGTAGTGAGCGTGGGGGTGGGTTAGTAAAAAAAGGTGGGATACATAATGGGTTTCATTATACACATATGCATAAATGAAGGAAAAAACGTCCCGTGGATGACTCAAATGACAGGGGAGAAAAAGGGGGAAGGAACAAATTTTTGTTGGTTATCCGCCTATGGCTCTAATGGGAGGAGGGATTGGGATTATGGGACGGGGTTTCGTTTGGTTCTACCTTTTTCACTCCTAGACCCATTAGTTTACTTTAAACAATTTTCTTTTTTATTTATTCAAATATAGGGTGCACTTAAATACAAACGAGGCCCCGATGTAACATACATGTTGATCCATTAATGAGGTGGTTGAAAAAGAGAGTGTGCGAATTGACCAACATGGTATTCCTTACACTCTCAAGAAACCTTGAAGAACACATGTATTCAATGTTAGAATGGTGTAAAATGATGCATGGAACATATTTTTGGAGGGTTTAAATCGATTGTTTGGGTGTGAAAAATGATAAAATTCAGTCACAAGGGTGCTTTAAATCACACCAATTCACCTCACACATGAGGGTTTAAGAGTGTGGGGTCCATTGTATCAGTGATAAAATGTATTTCCATCACTGATGTATCAATGAGGAAAGGAAATATTTTTCTGACATATCGATGTGGAAGGAATATCTCAAATTACTAACATATCAACGAGGGAAGTGAATCTTCCACCAATGTATCAGTGAAGGAAGAATATG
This sequence comes from Picea abies, assembly GCA_900067695.1. Lineage (NCBI taxonomy): Eukaryota > Viridiplantae > Streptophyta > Pinopsida > Pinales > Pinaceae > Picea > Picea abies. The sequence goes on along the minus strand of CBVK0101357238.1, from coordinate 32,070 downwards.
TTGGAGCATTGGCATATTGATATGGAAATTAAATCTTCTGCTGGTGCATTTTCAAGTAAGGGAAATGTTCCTCCAATGTATCGATGAAGATAAAAGATCTTGGGTAGTCGATGTATTGGCAAAGAAAATGAATCTTCTGCCAATGTATCTATGAAGGAAGAAAATGTGAGGCCACTGATGTATTAGTGAAGAAAATGAATCTTCCAATAATATTATCTATATCGGTGCCCAATGAAAATCATCGTTTCAAATATGGTTTAGTCTGGTGATGAGGCAAGTCTGGAGCTGATAGCTTGAAGGAATTAAAAATAAAAAATAGAAGTGTAAAGGACCAAGATTTGATAGAAAAGGAGATTAAAAGTTGAGGGAAACAAAAGTAGGGGGGTTCCACGATTCCTTCACTTAGAGGAAGGGTGTTAAAATAAAAGTGAAGACATTATGGGGAGGGGTTGTTGCTAGCACAAGAAGTTCCTTTTTGACAAGTTTCTCTCAAGGAGCCACTCTCCCACCACTTGGGAACTCATCCCACTCCTTAGGAACTCTAGGATATAATCATGCAATGTGACTTAGGATTAATTTAATATATTTGGTTTATCCCCCTTTGCTTAGCTCCTTCCCTTAATCCCTTATCCCCCTTTCCCTCTTGTGGATTCCTATCCCCCCATACTCTCTCTTCTAACTTACTCTATAGTCGATGATGCATTTTTACTAGTATATATGAGTGTGATTATATTGTACAATTCTATTCTCATCATCCTTTCATCATATATGCTATCCATCCTAATATCACAAAGACACTCCAACCAAAAACATACATACATAGACACTCTGTCCCAAAACACATTGCTTCACTAGCCTAAAATATCATATGTACACACTATACGATTGGGGATCCAAAACCAGGGAATTACATCCATGGGCTTACAAAAGTGTAACCTCCAAAATTGTGGTCTCATTTTGGGCTTAGCAATGACAATCAAGGCACACATGTGAATTCTGAGGCATGATGGTGGGGAAAATTATTTTTTTATTTTATGATAAAAGGAACATGTGTGCATTCTTTCTACATTGTGTGTGTATGTATGCACGCACACACGTGCGTGCATGTATGTGTTATAACATTTATGAAATAAAAAATCCGCACACATTTTTGTGAAGAAAAAATGCACACATGTTCCTTTAACCTAGCCTATGTGTCAAATGAGTTGTCAGGACTGGGCCTCCTCAAACCTAGATTTTGCAACAACATTTGCATTCTAGGTTTTCATAACATGGGTGGGTTCTTTAGACCTTTAATTGCATCTAAAAAGTCCACCAACTTCATGCACTCACCCATAAATATTAATAAACTATGTATCAAACTTTTTTTTTAACTGAAACTAAAAAAATTATATTATAAAGGGTTGTAGTAGAGGCTAATAACAAGATTACAAAAAATTCTAGCCTTGGATTTGAAGCAATATTGCCATCTCCTTATTTTCCAATGACAAATAATACTTATGTCCACAAAAACTACATTCGAGTATTTTTTCCATGAGTAAATTTTGACAGATTGTTTACATAATAAAATACATAAGAAGTACATTACTAAACTAGATTATGTTCTAGGCTTCTTGTCACCATTGGGTGTCCTCTTGAAGGATATTTTTTCTTCTTTACTAATGTTGTCCAAGCTTTTGTTGAGGTATGTGTTGTTCCCTCCAATCTCGGTTTGTTTTGATCTAGATGTTCTAGTTGTTCTAGAATCTCATCTTCTTCAGCCTAATCTGCACAACTCGCCTTAGTTTGAGGGCTATGTGGGATCTCTACTTCCTTATCCAGATATGGAGGAAAGGAAGATTCCTCTTCCACTATTCCTTGAGGTGACAAATCTTATTGAAAAGGAGGTTCTTCTTTTGATGGTGTGTCCCCATTTTCCTCCGAATCCAATTTTGGTTCATCCATGGGTGGGTCTGGGTTAGCTGGATCTTCCTTGTTAATCAATTAATTTTGGTTGGTGCTTCCTAACTTGCCTTGGCCCTTTTGGGAAATTTTCTACCAAATGTCCTATTTCAAAACAAGCTCTACAATGGAAAGATACATTTTCATAATACAACTTTCATGTCTAGGAGTAGTTTTCACCTATCAAAATCATTTTTGTTGGAAACCCTTTGCTAAAGTCCATTTCCACACATATTTGGGAATATGTTGTGGTGTTGTAGTTCTTTGTTTCAATGCTTCTACAATGGAAATTTCCAAGGGATTTACCAATGGATCGAAGAGAGGATGAACCCCAAAAATGCAAAGGTAGATTTGGGAGTCTAACCCATACATGTGTCAAAGATAGAGTCTTCGTCATTGATCAAAAGATAGGGTCCAAGGTTTCGTACCTACGCCAAAATTCCCCTAGAAATAGGTTTCTAAGTTTAAAATCAGATCCTCCTCTCCTGCAAGATCGAACTCAACAATGAAGAACCCCTTTGCACAAGGGTAAATAAAAGCTTCCTCTTTTATCTTAGGTTTCTAGGAGTCTGACATCTATTTGTGCAAATCAAATAAACAAGGCCAAATATCGTTGAAGCGACATACAAGACCATTTTTACTATGGAAGCCCCCTTGAACTTCATCATCTTTCACTATGGAAACAATTATAGATGGATACTCCTGAACCAATGATCGATTTAAGGGAGAAGGACCGAAAACATTTTTCACAATATCACATAATGAATCCTTACCTGTATTACCATTAGAGGGGAGAGAGTTGAGTTTGCATCCATTTTCCATGCTAGCTCCCATGAACTGCCCAATATTAGCCTCCATGCGAGATTCTCCACCACACAAAGATTGAACTAGAGGTTTGTACGCTGCCATTATCTGAATTCTTAAAATGTTGAGCGAGGAAGAATGTACTGCAGAGGAAGTTATTGTCATCATTGAAATTTGGTTTCTAGAGTCTAAAGTTGGGGAGAGATGGCCAACCATGTGAACAGTCCACCAAGAGGAGTTAGGAGTTGGCCTATGCAACAGGCTAGGGGAAAAACCTAGCTTTCGCCTCAGATCTCAGTTGTACGTGCAGGTTTGCCGAAGCAATTTCCTATAAACTATATAATAAAGTAAATAAATATTGTTTTTGTTATTATCATAATATAAAATAATTTTTAATACTATATAACCATATAGTTTAATCAACCATAAACTAATAATATAAATTAAATATTTTCAATAATAATATGATATAATTAATATTAATAAAACCATATACTAAACCATATAAGTATATAAATTTAATTTAATAATATATGATAAGTAATATTAATATAATATAATTTAATAATATATTAATATGATAAGTAATATTAGTAAATTTAAAAATCATCTTTAATAAATTCTATATAATCAAGTATATAATAAATCATGTTCATAATTTTTTTTCCTCGTAAAAAGGCATAATTTTATTCATCCAAAGAGAACCAAATTACATTTTACAGGTTTCTAAAGCACTCCCCAATCATGAGTAAAGAGACCAGAAAAAAGAAGCCCGAGAGGGCCCAGATCTAGCTACTAAGCCACTGAATACAGTTACAAAAAAATGGACTGGGAAAATCCTGCATCTAAAGGAAATAAGCCAGAAATTGCACGCCCAAGAAAGGACCTCAAAGTGCGGATTCACAGAAATCAACACTGCACGCCCAAAAGATTGACCTCAAAGCTCTGACCCAACCACCGAGAAGAAGTAGAAAACCCATATACCATTGCACAATGCACTAGATCCCAAGTCCAGAGACCCAAAACCTAGCCATCAGAGCATCGAGAGAGAGAGAGAGCCACCAAGAAGATGAAGCCCAATATGGATTATTTCGAGAAGAATGAAAACTCTAGATCCACCCATTGCGACATAATCCAAATCAACGCAGAAGACAAAACGATCTGCTTGTACCAAAACTTGAGAGGAAAACAAGAAAACACATCCACATCAAGGCCAAGGGACACACAAACAAACCCAAAAAATGATGTACCAGATCCGTCCAGGACCATATTCATCACAAGCAAGAAAAGAATGTGGGGGAACCAACGAAAAAGACAACCTCTAAACTAGATCTGCCCATTGGGGCAGAGGCACCAACAAGTGAGATCCACCGAAGGATCAACCAAGCCCGAGAATAGGTAAAGGAAGACGCGCCAGAAAGATGAGGAACCAAGCACCTACAACAAGGAATGCAACTAGGGAAACTATGGCCACAGAGCCATAACTTCATCCCAAACCCAATCGAATTTTCTTTCCGAAATCATATTCATATTATTTATACCATTACTATATTATAACATGATGTAACCATAATGTCAATTGACAATTCACAAAGTTTAAACAACTATGCAAACTCATAATATTTGTTCAAACCAATAACATACTCTAGCTAAATTATTATATATATATATATATATATATATATATATATATATATATATATATATATATATATATAGTTTTAAGAATTGATTGGTTATTACAATAATATTCAATCATATTATATATATATAATTTTAAGAATTGATTGGTTATTACAATAATATTCAATCATATTATTTTATTATTATAATAATAACATACAAAAATATTATTATAATAATAATAAATCTTTTTTAAGATAATATAGGGTAATTTTAATATGATCATATATTAAATTAAACTAAATTATATCAAGATATATTTTAAAATAATTATATCAGAATTATAATATTGGCAGGTGCTTTATAGTTTAGTATGGAGAAGATGTTGTCATATAACTTAAAAAAAAATATTAAATAAAATAAAACATAACATACATATGTATGTAACAATATCTGTATCCTAGATCCATCTTAACTAGGAACTATTAAAAAAATCATTTTTTTAAGATATATGTTTTTTAATCATTTAATATAAAGGAATTACTACATACCATTCATACATCATGTTTATGTGATAGACTTATATCAAACATGTTTATGTGATAGACTTATATCAAACACATTAATAATATTTTTTTATAGAATGTATTTGATATACATTTATTTGTATTTGTACTAATTTAAAATAGAGAAAATCCAAAATATACAATACAACATTGTACATTTAAAAACAATAATCTATATCCAAATAATAAAAAAATCAAATAAACTTAATTTAAACAATAATAATAAATAATATTATAAATAAAATACAAATTTATTTAAAAAATATTTTTAAAATAAATTAATTTTATTTATAACATAATATATAAATTTATAACAATACTTATAAACCTCAATTCTACATATCATTACCAATCAGTTTAACTATTAAAATTAATTCTACATATAATTATTAATCAATTTAACTATTAAAATTATCCCTCATTATCCCCTTCTAAACTATATTCTAATATTTCATATTTTATGTGTTATTTATTATTTTTAAAAATAATAATTTTCAATTCTACATATCATTACCAATCAGTTTAACTATTAAAATTAATTCTACATATAATTACTAATTAATTTAACTATTAAAATTATTCCTCATTTTTCCAAACTAAATTATATTCTAATATCTCATACTTTTTATGTTATTTATTATTTTTCATGATTATTTTTAAAAATAATAATTTCTACTTTATGAAGAAAATAAAATTATCCCTGATTTCTCCCTTCTAAATTATATTCTAATATCTCATGTTATTTATTATTTTTGATGATTATTTTTAATTTCTACTTTATAAAGAAAATAAAAAGTATATTTAATAAGTGTTGTATTCTAATATCTCATATGTTATGTATTATTTTTGATGATTATTTTTAAAAATGATAATTTCTATTTTATAAAAAAAATTAAAAGTATATTTAACCAATGTTACATGTCAAGTAAATTTGGAAATGAAAAAATTAAAAAAATAATTTATTTTATTATACTAAAAAATATATGTTTATTTTCTATATTAAACATTACATTTAATACATAAATATAAAATTAAAAAAAATTAATATAAAATTAAAGACAAGGTTATTGTTAGTTCCTTTAGTAGGAGCTAATAAAATAAATAAATTTGAGATATACTAAAAGAAATACACTTGAGAATCATGAGATGATGAACAACTCAAAAAAAAAATACACAATTGAAATTTCCAATTAATTAATATAGGTGATTTTTTTTTTCTTTTTAATTTAATTAAAAAATATTTAACTACAATTTATTTATAAATAATCAAAATTTAATTTCACATATATTTTTATCTGTAAATCATAATACTTGATCACTTTAATTATTTACTAAACTCAATTTTAAAATTTATATTATAAATAATTTTAATAAACCATAATTATAAAATAAAAATAATATATAAAACATTATTTATATAAAAAATGGAATGCATATCCTTTAATTGATGTGGAAACATGTGGATTATTTATATAAAAAATGAAATGCATATCTTTTAATTGATGTGGCAACATTTTCTTTAAGCATGTGGAGTTAGCCCTTGACTCCGTGTTCTAACCATGCACATACTGAATCCAACAAGGTGATGATGAAATAGTTTTTTTAAAACAAATATGGCAGGGACAAGGAGAAAAATGATTTTTTTATTATATTAAAAAAGGATATACGTATTTTCTATGTTAAACATTAGATTTAATAGGAAATAAAAGCAAACTCATTACTATATTTTTTTTTTAGGAATTAATAAGAGCAAATAGAAATTGCTCTTGACACATCATCAAAAGATTAATAAATTAATAGGAAGTCAAACGCAAACTCATCACTATCAAAAGATTAATAGGAAGTCAAACTCAAACTCATCACTATCAAAAGATTAATAGGAAGTCAAACACAAACTCATCACTATAGCTCTTTGACAGGAACTAATAAGTGCAAACATATATTGCATTTGACATATCATCAAAAACAAATTAATAGGAAGTCGAAAGCAAACTCATGACTATAGTTTTTTGGCAGGGACTAATAAGTGCAAATATATATTGCATTTGATACATCATCAAAAGGAAATTAATAAGAAATTAAAGGCAAACTCATCACTATAATTCCTTGGCAGGGAATAATAAATGCACACAGAAATTGCACTTTTGACACATCATCAAAAAGTTTTAAAATATTTACAATCATTGAGTTTCAGAGAACTATCTTGTTAGGTTATAGTATTTGTAATCTTAAATAAATAATTAAATAGTTATGAATTTGAGTAAATTTAATGGTTAAGAATATGAGTTTCTTCATATTTAAATCCAAAGAAGATAGGATATGTAAACTTCCTTAAACTTTAAGCTTAAAATCCAACTTTAAGCTTAAAATCCATACGAAAAGAAATAAACTTTAGCGAAATCCATGAAAAATATCATTGAAAAAAAACTACAAAATATTCTCAATATCAAAATAAACAGGATTAGAGCTGGAAGTGAAATTCAAAGCCTCCATAAACATCTGGATAAGCTCCATCAGAACTCTTTTGTGAATAGAGACATGGCATGGACATTCATCATAGGCAATGATGACAACGAAATATATACAGTGCCTACTTTTTAAGTTAGTGCTCTACCACATGCAAGCAGGAGAGCAATTCCAAATACAAACTCCAACAACAGTGTGAAGATAAAGATCACAATCTGTCAACAGGATCCACTGTATTGAAATGGACAGGACAATATGCTTCATACTTTGCCTTCAATCAATTCCCTCACTGGAGCTGATGCTCGTGCTGGTGCAGCTGGTGCTCGTGCTGCGAAAAAGACACGAATACATGCAGCTGGTGCTCGTGCTGCGAAAAAGACACGAATACGATTTCTCATCATAAATATCATCGCAGCTGAGAGAAGTAAACGCTGGCGAAGTCACTGGAGATGAAGATGTAATATCAGACATCAGGAGCTCCTCCACAACAATGTGATCATAACGACATTCCACGCTGCAGAAAGCTCTATCACCCCTGCACCGATATCATTACATTTATAATCAGGATCACTGCTTCTAACTCATCACAAGTTAATTATAACAATTGAAGAAGAAAAATGCTTGTACCTGTAAATGAATATATCTCTCCCTTGCTTTATGCGCCGTTTGCATAGGTAGCAGAAATCCAGAAAACTTGTTGCAGCCGGGAGCTTCTGGGTATATGAAAAACTCGGAGGAGGAGTAACTATCAGGCATGGAAGCTGAAGGATCCCCAACAACCGTAAGTCATGTTGCAGCATATTGAGCTGTCTCTTGCCATTTCCAATGATCTGATCATAATCATTCTTACCAGTAAAACCATGAAGCAACTGCATTGGCTTCCAATTGGTGAACCGCCCCCCCGCAGTATGAAGAGGGCTGATCTTTCTGTAAGCTGAATGCAATGGGAAACTGATCGTCTGTGAGGACTTTAAGATCCACTTTGTACGCCATGAATATTCTGGAAAAGAAGAATTAACAGAAAAACAGGTGGGATTATTACAGTCCTCTTTCTCTTCTTTGGTTTTTGAGGAAGGGTAGTCAGCTGCAGAAACAAGAGACTGCCTTCCTCCTGAGGCCATAAATAACATTCGCAGCTGGATGCTTTCTTAGTTTAATAATATTGCATATATATATATTGCAACAGCTGATTAGATGATTGAATAATATGCTTTTTGATCAAAAGTTAAAAGCTCTGTCGATTTCTGTATGTCTCTTATGGCCGAGGAGTGACAAAGCTTGGTGGGCAGACAGAGGGGACGTGAACGTGGGTGGGGAGATTCCGCTTATTGCCTACGACTTGACATAAAGTGTTTGTTTTGCTCCTTTGATTTTCCATATTTTTTTGTTTGATACTGTACGAAATCATGGGTGCATATGATTCGATAGTTTTATGTCTTAATATGGCTCGGCTCCAAATTGTGTATTGTTAATATTCACATTTTTGAAATGTTTTTAATTTATATATTTTAAAATGGTAACAATGGTTCACAAGGATAATGACAAGCAGAATAGGGTAGCAGGTAGGGTCTGGATCTAGATCTACTCGTTACCCCAAGATTCTGCCACAACGAGAGCTGGGAAGGATTGGGAAATACTCTAGGAACCTACATGAAAATCTGAGAGGTAACAAAAATGGGGTGTTATATCTCTTATGCAAGAATATGAATCTAGATGAGTATGTGGCACAAGATTAAAAAACTATTTCATATCAAAATAATCACTGGATCAAAAGTTTGGATTATGAATATATACTTGTGAGGTGTACTAAGTGTCATGAACATGGTCACCTATTCCAGAATTGCCCAATGAATGTGGAGAATTTGTTGGATAAATCTAAGGAACAACATGATGAAGAGGGTTTCTAGAAAATTTCAAATAAAATAAAATTAAGAATAAAAATGAACAAATCCATGGCCCAAGTAGGTAATAATAACACTAACAGTTTCCAATTCCTCTCAAGGGAGGGAGGGGAAGGATCAAATAAAGGAGGGCCTTCAAAGATGAAGGTCTTAGAAAGCTCATATATCCACTATGCTCTAGAGATCCAAAAGTGAAGGAAGACAGAGCCGAGGGTGAATATCATGCAAATAGAGGATGAATAGGTTCAAATACAGGAGACAAATGCCATTGAAGATACTCGGGAAGAGTTAGAAGGGGATAATGCAACCTGAAAAAAGGAGTAGGATGACTTGGAAATAAATATTAAGGCTTTGATGGAAGTGAATGGAGAATAGAAATTGAACAATGTGTTAGAAGGTCATCTGCTAAAACTTCTGAAAGATATGATAAAGGGAAAAGGAAAGGGGGTTAAATAAACTCAAAATGTGACTTCCTTAAGAGGCCTTGGGGTCAAAACCAACCCACTAAAAGCCCATAAAAAATCAACAGGTGATAAAAGAAGAGAGGTCATAAATCTCATAAGTGAAAATGAAAAGAAAAATGGGTGATTCTAGTGGATTTTGGTCAATCAATATGTAACACACCCAACCTCTTAAACATGCTTAGGTTGGTGGGATGTCAAATTTCCTCTTCCCTAAGTAACTCTTTTCTTGGATTTTAACCCCAAGGATGGAAACTTGCTCAAATAGAGCTTTCCAATGGCTACCTTCACAATCCAAAATCGAGTTCTAGGTCGATAAAGATTATCCTTCAAAGATCTATGTGCTCCTTCCTTCTACCTGACACTTCATCTGTCCAACATGGCTATCACTTTGGCTCCTCCATATCACTAGTACGAATGGACAGGGTAGGTGTGTGGGATGGCGTGGTGGTGACATGTCCTTGGACACATCATAATCCAAATTGCAAACCAAGGTAATCCCTCAACAAAAAACTTCTACGCAACTAAGCATTGAACTCGCCTAGATCGACAATTTTGGTTTACTCGGATGCAGATTAATCGATGACAGAAAACTGGTCGGACTCTCCCCATTCGGGATGCAAGTCATGCAACCCCAACACTCTCCTTTTTTATGGTTCTTCTCGATCACCTCACTCTTGACACATCCAACAACTACGATGGAGCTCAATTGACGGATGTGATCCCTGAGGGTTCATCAATTGGCAAGGTAATTTAAAGGGGCTTTGCCATGATCTAATCGATCCGACAAAAAAAAATTAGGATAATCAATAGTTCAGGTTCACTCGAAATTCCCTAACCCACACAATGATTAACAACCTTATCCATCCTCGACTAATCGCTCAATAGGTGGATTCCACAGTAAGATCTACAACTCAAATGTCTTCGGGTTGGCTTCAGGATGGATCAATGTCCCATGTTCACTCAGGATCTCGCTATTCGAAAGCACCCCCATTTGGGATGCAGGTCATGCAACCCCAACACTCTCCTTTTTTATGGTTCTTCTCGATTGCCTCACTCTTGACACATCCAATGACTACGATGGAGCTCAATTGACGGATGTGATCCCTGAGGGTTCACCAATTGGAAAGGTAATTTAAAGGGACTCTCCCATGATCTAATCGATCTGACAGAAAAAATTTAGGATAATCAATAGTTCAGGTTCACTCGAAATTCCCTAACCCACACAATGATTAACAACCTTATCCATCCTTGACTAATTTCTCAACAGGTGGAGTCCATAGTAAGATCTACAACTCAAATGTCTTTGGGTTGGCTTCACTATGGATTAGTGGCCCGTGTTCACTCAGGATCTGGCTCTTCGAAAGCACTGCCTCCCATGACCTTGTGGTCCTTCCCGAATAGGTCTTTCTAAACTGGGAACTTTGACGAATTTGACGGACATCAGACTCTTGAATCCAACAGTCAAGGTTTCTTTGAGATCTTAGATCCACCCGACTATTACCAGTTCTACATAGCTTCGACAAGGTTTCTCTTGCGTTGGACCCACGACGATACCAATGACTCAAATCTCATCAGTCAAGCCTCATTACAGATCTATTGATCTATTCCACTCAAAATTTTGCGTTTGGGTTTTCTCCATCGTAAACACCTACCACGTGATCCTCATGGAATCTTTCGAATGTTGCATTCCGACAAGATTAAAGGAATAGTCCAGGATGGAATCTATGGTCTAAATCTGCTTGATCTGGCCTCTTGGTAAATCAACAATTCTCTTCGATTCAAGATATCTCCATCAAAAGGTTTACCCTAGAAACACTTGTGGGTTCTTCTGAATGACCCTATTTCCGAAGGGATTCTTTCAATGCTCTGATCTCCGACAAAAGATCAAGATCAACCCTCAATATCAAATCTACGGTTGAGATTTCTTTGTGCTTTTAAGTTGAAAACTCGAATAAGGGTACAAGGTGCTTTCAAGCGATTAAACTCTTCTCCTTCCCTACATTTTTGGCAATAAATTAACCCTAGGATATTTAGATCTTTGACCCACATCCTCGGTACCTAGGTGTCGCCTCCCAATATCCCCCGAAGTGATGATTTTCTGATCCAGGTGGATATCGGTGGCCACCCACCTTTTCCTACTGGCTCAAAATAGTTTTCTGGCAATTTTGGCAATTTACTATTTTTAGCAGGTTTAACTTCCGAGGCCATTTTGAGGGCCTAAATGAAGGTTTTTTTGAGATCGAGGTGCTCAATGATAGCCGAAGGCATGATTGAGCCCCCCATCCTCGACTAATCGCTCAACAGGTGGAGTCCACAGTAAGATCTACAACTCAGATGTCTTTGGGTTGGCTTCACGATGGATCAATGTCCCATTTTCTCTTAGGATCTCACTATTCGAAAGCACCCCCATTTGGGATGCAGGTCATGCAACCCCAACACTTTCCTTTTTTATGGTTCTTCTCGATTGCCTCACTCTTGACACATCCAACGACTACGATGGAGCTCAATTGACGGATGCGATCCCTGAGGGTTCACCAATTGGAAAGGTAATTTAAAGGGGCTCTCCCATGATCTAATCGTTTCGACATAATTTTTTTAGAATAATCAATAGTTCATGTTCACTCGAAATTCCCTAACCCACACAATGATTAACAACCTTATCCATCCTCGACTAATCGCTCAACAGGTGGAGTCCACAGTAAGATCTACAACCATCCTCGACTAATCGCTCAACAGGTGGAGTCCACAGTAAGATCTACAAATCATATGTCTTTGGGTTGGCTTCACGATGGATCAATGGCCCATGTTCACTCAGGATCTCGCTATTCGAAAGCACCACCTCCCACGACCTTGTGGTCCTTCCCGAATAGGTCTTTCTGAACTGGGAACTTCGACGAATTTGACGGACATCAGACTCCTGGATCCAACAGTCAAGGTTTCTTTGAGATCTTAGATTTGCCTGACTGTTACCAGTTCTACATAGCTTCGACAAGGTTTCTCTTGCGTTGGACCCACGACAAGGCCAATGACTCAAATCTCATCAATCAGGCCTCATTGCAGATCTATTGATCTATTCCACTTGAAATTTTGCATTCGGTTTTGCTCCATCGTAAACACCTACCACATGATCCTCATGGATTCTTTCGAATGTTACATTTCGACAAGATTAAAGGAATAGTCCAGGATGGAATCTATGGTCCAGATCTGCTTGATCTGGCCTCTTGGTAAATCAACAACTCTCTTCGATTCAGGATATCTCCATCAAAAGTTTTACCCTAGAAACACTTGTGGGTTCTTCTGAATGACCCTATTTTTGAAGGGATTCTTTCAACGCTCTGATCTCTGACGAACGATCAAGATCAACCCTCAACATCAAATCTACGGTTGAGATTTCTTTGGTGCTTTTAAGTTGGAAACTTGAATAAGGGTACACGGTGCTTTCAAGCGATTAAACTCTTCTCCTTCCATACATTTTCGGCAAGAACTTAACCCCAGGATTTTTAGATCTTTGACCCACATCCTCGGTACCTAGGTGTCGCCTCCCAATATCCCCCGAAGTGATGATTTTCTCATCCTACAAAATTTCCATTCAAAGACTTGGGAAAAACATAGGGTTATAGGCCTCATTAATCATGCATTCCATACAATCTCTCCACAAGTAACCAATTAGTTGGAAATGGTCTCAACAAATGAACAAGTTCATATTTAACATTCATTCAACATGTTATAATTTCTTTCAAGAACAAAATGCGATGATTAATATTCATTAATAGATAATTACAAAATACATTTAGGAGCACCTATATGTTCCAGCTCAAACTCTAACCAACCAATTGACTAAAGGTGAATGTCTTTCCACCCAACCTTAGGCGCTGCTGCACTTTCACCTTCTATAGCAATCCATCCCCATGCTAGGCCATGATACCAACAAGTGACTATCACAGATTGGATCTCAGGTTAAGGGTTTGAACAAGAAAGTTACTCTCCTTCACTAATTGGAAACAACATAAATCCCTTTTTCCCACTGAGACCAGGGTCACCATGAGTTTACTAGACACCTTACCAGCTAGTTTTTGTCTACAAAAGGGAGTCCTTTTGCTGCTACATAGTCCCTGAGTTCCCTCCCCTTACCAGTATCGGTTTATTTCTAGCAAGCACCAACTTGTGGCCCTCTTTGGTCCATTCCAGGTTTAGGTATTCTTTGTTCCAAATCAACCACAAGTTTCTTGGGTAAGCTTCATATTTTCCTCACAGAATCTTCCTAGTTATTCTCGGTTCTTCTCTTGTGTGTGCTCTTTTTGTGATTGTGCATACTCCCCTATTATGTTGTTAAAAAAGGATGAATAGGTTGAGATGCAGGAGATAAATGCCATAGAAGATACCCAGGAAGAGTTAGAAGGGGATAATGCAACCCGAAAAAAGAAGTAGGATGACCTGGAAATAGATATTAAGGATTTGATGGAAGTGGATGGAGAATAGAAATTGAATAATGTGTTAGAAGGTCATCTGCAAAAACTTAAGAAAGATATGATAAAAGGAAAAGGAAAGGGGGTTAAATAGACTCAAAATGTGACTTCCTCAGGAGGCCTTGGGGTCACAACCAACCCTCTAAAACCCTAGAAAAATTCAACAGGTGATGAAAAGAAGAGAGGTCGTAAATATCACAAGTGAAAATGAAAATAACCATGGGCACATTTGGCCGATTTTGGTCAATCAATATGTAACACACCTGACCTCTTAAACATGCTTAGGTTGGTGGGATGTCAAAGTTCCTCTTCCCTAAATGACTCTTTTCTTGGATTTTAACCCGAAGGATGGAAAATTGCTCAAATAGAGCTTTCCAATGGCTACCCTCACAATAGAAAATTGGGTTCTAGGCCGATAGAGATGATCCTTCAAAGCTGTACATGATCCTTCCTTCTACCATGTCATCTGTCCAACATGGCTATCACTTGGGCTCCTCCACATCACCAGTATGAATGGACAAGGTAGGTGTGTGGGCTAGTGTGTTGGTGACATATCCTTGGACACAACATAATCCAAATTGAAAACCAAGGTAATCCCTTAGCGCGAAACTTCAACACAACCAGACATTGAAATCTCCTCGATCGATGGTTTTGGTTTACTCAGACGCAGATTAATCAACGACAGAAAACTGGTCAAAATATCCCCATTCAAGATGCAGGTCATGCAACCCCAACACTATCCTTCTGAATGGTTCTTCCTAATCACCTCACTCTTGACACATCCAATGGTTGCGGTGGAGCTCAATCGAAGGATGAGATCCCCGAGGGTTCACCAATTGGAAAGGTAATTTAAAGGGGCTCTCCCATGATTCGATCTATCCAACGGACAAAAATCGGGATAATAAAAAAATCATGTTCACTTGGAGTTCACTAACCCACATGATGGCTAACAACCTTATCCATCCTCGAGTAATCACTCAATAGGTGGAGTCCACAATAAGATCTATGGATCATATATCTTTGGGTTGGATTCATGACAGTTTAATGGCCCATGTTCACTCAGGATCTCTTTATTGGAAAACACCTCCTCCCACAACCTTGTGGTCCTTCCTGAATAGGTCTTTCTGAATTGGGATCTTCAACAATTTTGATGGACATTAGACTTCTGAATCCAACAATCAAGGTTTCTTCATGATATTATATTCGCTCAACTCTTACTAGTGCTACATACCTCTGTTATGGTTTCTCTTGCATTGGACTCGCGATGAGACCAATGGCTCAAATATCATCGGTTGGGCCTCATTACATATCTATGGATCTAGTCCACTCAGAATATTTCCTTCGGGGTTTCTCCATCAGAAGAACCTACCACATGATCCTCATGGATACTTCCAAATGTTGAATTTCGACAAGCTTAGAGGAATAGTCTAGGATTGGATCTATGGTCCAGATCTGCTCAGTTTGTCCTCTTGGTAAATTGATAGCTTTCATCAACTTGGGATATCTCCATCGGAAGGTTCACCCTAGCAACACTCATGTATTCTTACGAATGACCCTATTTTCGAAGGGCTTCCTTTGATTCTCTAATCTTTAATGAACGGTCAAGATCAACCCTCGACACTGAATATACGGTTCATATTTATTTATGGTTTTTAAGCATGAAACTCAAATAAGGGTAGAAGGCACTTTTAGGCGATTAAAATATTCTCCTTCCCTACATTTTCGGCAAGGAATTAACCCTGGGCTCTTTATATCTTTGACCCACATCCTCGGTACCTATGTGTCTCCTCCCAATATCCCCTGAAGCGATCATTTTATCATCCTACTAAATTTCCATTCAAATACTTCGGAAAAACACAGGGTTATATGCCTCATTAATCAAGCATCCAATACAAGATCTCCACAAGTAACCAATCAATTGGAAATGGTATCAACAGATGAACAAGTTCGGATTTAACATTCATTTAACATGTTAGAATTTCTTTCAAGAAACAAATGCAAGGATTAATATTCATGAACATATAATTACATAATACATTTAGGAGCACTTATCTGTTTCAGCTCAAACTCTAACCATCCAACTCACTAAGGGTGAATTCCTTTCCAACCAACCTTAGGCTCTGCTACACTTTCACCTTCTATAACAATCCATCCCCATGCTAGGCCATGATACCAGCATGGGACTCTCTTTCACTAATTGGAAACAACATAAATCCCCTCTTCCCACTAAGACCAGGGACACCACAATCTTACTAAGAGCCTTCCCAGCTAGATTTCCTCTACACAAGGGAGTTATTTCACTGCTACACAGTCCCTGAGTTCCCCCCCTTACCGGTGCTGATTTATTTCTAGCAGGAACCAACTTGTGGACCTCTCTGGTCCATTCCGAGTTTGGGTATTCTCTATTCCAAATCGACCACGAGTTTCCTAGGTAAGCTTCTTATTTTCCTCATAGGAAATTACTAGTTATTCTTGGCTCTACTCTCACGCGTGCTCTTTCCATACCCCCAATTTAATTTCCTCCCCCCCAAATATGGATCATTCCTCCACCTCGGTTTCCTAAACTTGTTTATGTCAGAAGAAACCTTGGGAATCAATCTCCCAAATCAAAGGAGCACCAAAATACTCTTGGCTGACAACTTCATCTGATCTAGTCCTTCTATGCCTTCATAAGTGTCCCAACTAATAGGTCTGATCCCAATTAACTAGCTTTCTTTTGAACAAGGAAAAGAAGGGAACTTCAGGAATATTTGGTCATTTAAAGTTATTCATGTGGAGGTTGTATTTCTTGGGTAAATAAGGAAATTTCCAATTCCCTGCCACCAATTTCCACTTGTGGTATCATCACTAGTACTGAAAGGATTTCCCTTCAATCAACTGGTTGGAAATTTTCATTAAACATAAAACACAATTAAAATGTTCATCATTTACGGTCATTAAATATTAATCGTAATTATAAACTTGGGGGAAAACATGGCGTTACATTTCCCTCCCCCTTAAAAGGAAACATCGTCCTTAGTGTTTTAACACCGTACACACAACTTTATACAAAGAAAAAAATGGGTATGTCATTCTCATGGTATCATCCAGTTCCCATGTGGCCTCATCTGCTCCAAAGTGATTCCATTTTACCTTGACCTACACAACGGTTTGGTTCTAGAGCAATGTCTATCTCTTGTCCAAGATGCATTGAGGATTGGGATGAAATTCTCCCTTTGGTTCCACTTGTATCACAGTCCAATCAATGAAATGATTAAAATCATGAATATGCTTCTTAAGTAAGGATACATGAAACATGGATAAAATATGCTCATTTTTAGTGACTCTTGGTAGCCATTATTGTAGGAAAATTCTACCAAGGGTAGATATTCTTCCCACTACCTGGGTTGATGCATACCATGCATCCTCAACATATCTTCCAACACTCTATTTACCCTCTCAATTTGTCCATATGTTTGGGGATGGTAAGCTATGTTGAACGCTGATTACGTTCCAAAGCCCATAAATAGGATTTTCCATAAAATTAATGTGAATTTTTCATCCTGATATGAGATAATGGTCTTGGGCATACCATGCAATCTAAAAATTTATTTTATAAAATCATCAACAACATCTATGGATTTATAAGTGGACTTAATTGGGATAAAATGAGTTGTCTTTCTTAGTTTTTCCACCACCACCATGGTTGCATCATGTTGCTTGGTTGTTTTTGGAAACCTTGTGATGAATTCCATAGATATAGTCTCCCACTTCCACTCTGGAATTTGCACTAGTTGCAACAATTCCATTGGGTGTTTTTTCAGAACCTTGACTTGTTGGCACTCTAGGAACCTAGCAATATACTTTGCAATATCATTTTTCATTGCTAGCCAATAATACAATTGTCTTATTGTTGTTATCATATTTTGATAACCGAGGTGACCCACATAAGGTCCCATATGAAATTCATCCATTATGAGATTTTTTAGTTTCGTTTAATATGGTATGCACATCCAATTATTGTACATCAACATCCCATCTGTGTGAGCTGGTATCCCTCGTAATTCTTCCTTTTGGGTTCTTGTTGCAATATTTCTTTCACTAGATTAAAGTGATCATCACTCTATAACATAAATCTTATTCTCTTCTTGATATCAAATTCACACATTCTTGCTGCTGCTAAGGGTACCATTTGCATATCTCAACTGAGTGCATCTGCTGCTAAGGGTACCATTTGCATATCTCAACTGAGTGCATCTACCACTCGATTTTCCTTCCCTTTTATATGTTTGATTTTGAAATCAAACTCACTAATTAGTGCCATCCATTAGGCCTTTCTGGATTTTAATCGTGGTTGGTCAAATATGTATTTCAGTCTAGAGTTATCTGTCATCAAGACACACCTCCTTCTAAGCAATTAATGCCTCCACATTTTTAAAGCATGCATAATGGCCACGAGATCCAAGTCATGAGTAACATAAATTTGCTCATGCTCATTTAATTTCCTTGATTCATAGAAAATCACATGTCCCTCTTTCATGCTCATTTAATTTCCTTGATTCATAGAAAATCACATGTCCCTCTTGCATAAGGACTCCACCAAGTCCTTCCTTGCAAGCATCAATACAAATTAAGAAATCCTTTTCAGAGTTTGCAATCTTCGGGACATGGGCATTATTTAAGAGGTGTTTTAGCTGTTGAAAGCTAGTCTCACACTCTAATGACCATACAAAATTTACCCCTTTTCTCTATTACGAGGTGATGGGATGAACAATCTTGAAAAATACCTTAATAAACCTCCTTTAATATCTAGCTAATCCCATAAATGATCTTACCTCATATACATCTCTAGGGGCTGGCCAATCCATGATTTCCTTAATAATTTCTGGGTCAACAACCACTCCATCTTCTGAAATTATGTTACCCAAATATTGAATCTCCCTTTGAAAGAAGTCACACTTGCTATATTTAGTATACAATTGGTGATATCTTAGCACTTGTAGCACCAACCTAAGACGATCTTCATGCTCTTACTCGGTCTTGGAATACACCGGAATATCATCAATGAACACAAGGACGAACTTTTCCAAATACTTGCTGAGAATACTATTCATCAAACACATAAAGTTGGTTGGTGCATTGGTAATCCCAAAAGGAACCACTACAAATTCATAGTGTCCATACATCATTCTAAAAGTTTTCAAGTGGATGTCCTCATCCTTAATTCTAAGTTAGTGAGATCCATATCTCAAGTCTATTTTAGAAAAGACTGTAGCTCCTTTGAGCTGATCGAAAAGATCATCAATTCTAGGTAGTGGGTACTTGTTCTTGATGTCAATCTTGTTTAAGTGTCGGTAGTCGATACACAACTGCAAGGTAACTTATTTCTTCTTTAAAAATAGTGCTTGTGCTCCCCACAGGGACACACTCGACCTAATATACTTTTTATCCATCATCTCCTTTAATTGCACCTTTAAATCCACCAGCTCTAGTGTGCTCATCCTATAGGGAACTTTGGATGTGAGTACTACTCCTGGGACAAGGTATATGGAAAAATCGATATCTCGTTTAAGAGGAAGACCGGGTACCTCCTCTAGAAATACATATTTGAACTCATACAACACTGGGTGATCATCAATCTTCAACCTATTGTTCTCTTCTTCCTTTAACACTTGTATTGCATACAAGGAATGCCCTTTTCGATTGAATCTCTTAAGTTTTAGTTCTAATATTTTCCTCACCGATACATGCCTTTGGATTCCCTATAAAACCCTCATGTTTCCTTCACTATATTCACATTCTAATGTTTTGTCAAAGAAGTCCAATTTTTTTTGTGGGAATCCAACCATTCCATGCCTACCAATACATCATATGACCCCAAAGGTAGGATATTTAAGGCTTCTAGTGTATGTAGTCCATTAATTTCAAATGGGCATGCTTCAATCATTTCTGTCACCTTCCACTTGTTTCATATGGCTAGATGAACTAACCATGCTTTTACATGCTTCCTTCTCTTTAAGGTACATGATTCAACAACTTGGGGTGAAATATAACTAAGGTTAGAACTAGGTTCAACCAAAATTGAACTAGGTCATTTGAAAATTATACCTTCTAGCTCCACCATTGAATCTTGGTGGTCTGCCTATCGATTCTTGACAACTGCATAAATTCATGGCACATTCCTAGCCATGTCATTGACAATAGTAGCCTCTTGAACATTATAAACTCTCTTGTTTTCATATTTTCTGTGAGGTAAGTCCCTCAATAGACATTCCTCTCCACAACCCCAACATTGTAGCGGTCCTTTCTTCTACTCCTCTACTTTCTCTTTTGGCCTATTCCCACTTTGAGATGGAAAATTTTGTTCATGCAAGCTTCTAGTCGGATGAATGGGCTGTGCACCTCTTTTTGGATTTTTGTATTGGGATGGTTTAAATCCTTTCCTATGAAATCCAAGCTTATCCTTCCTTTTCCAATCATTAAGAGGTTCATGCCTATGCTTGGATTTATCATAGCAACATTTAGCCTTTCTAATGGTGTCCTCTAGTGTCTTAGGCTCATTGAACTCAATACTATCCTGATAAGACTATGGTAATCCACTAAGGACATGTTGTATCCTTGCTTTCTTATCCCTGAGTTAAGCGATATACCTTAACAACTACAAGAACCTCTTTGCATAATAATCCTTGGTAATTTTCCCTAACTTATGTTCATGGAACACTTTAATCTTACCATCATATTATTTCTATGATAAATACGCTTTACTGAAATATTTCTCGAACTATTTCCATCTTAGCTTAATTTCCTTTAATCCTTTAGCGTTCTTGAGGTATTCCCACTGTATGGAAGATCTCTTGTTCAGATTAAAAATGTTTATATTTTCCTTTGTATTTTTTGAGTAATTATGTACTCAAAAATACTACCTTAGCCTAGCAGCCAAGCCTCAACATCCTCTCCTTTCTTGATTTCCCCATCAAAGGGAGGAGGATTTTCCTTCTTGAATTCCTCAGTCAAAGAAATTTAAGAGTGTCTCTTCTTATTATTAGGGACACTTGAACTAGTGTCACTGCGACAAATCTTCTATAGTGGTATTTCCACTAGATGACTATGTGGAAGATTCACCACTAGCGTTGTTTTTCTTAGCACTCCTATGCCTTTTCCTGGAGGAAATACTCCCCACATTACTGTGAACTGGCCCATGCTTCTAAATATTTGATGGGATATGCAACTTCTTAGACTATTGTCATCCTGCACTATTGGTAGTTGGACCTTGCTGCAAGTGCTTATGGATCTCAAATAGACTCTGCAATAGTACTACATTTAATTTTTCATGTTCGTCTTGAGCTTTCATGAGCCTTTGATTGTTTGATTTCACACTCCTCACTATTGCTACCAAGTCTATAGGGGTTTATCTATCCCTCTTACCGTCATATTCCTCATCTCAAAAATGTGAGGTCTCTTCCATACTAAGTTGTACCATTCAATTTTGTTTTCTCTTTCTTCTTAGTATCTTCCACATGCTGAAACAATAAGCCACCATTAGAAAATCACCATTCAAATTACATGTGAAAAATACCCTTGGCTTCACTAAAGCTTCATTTTTCCTTAATAGTCCCAAACCAGGGATCTATTCCTGATGCCAATCCTGTTTAAAAAATGTTGTTATAAGACATTAGCTTAATTATATTATTCAATAGAAAAATACACAAATTTTTTTCATGCATGATATTATAAAATTAATTCATCCTTGATGATCCATTCAGGCCTATATTTTGAACTCTACTATGATACCACTCTGTACCACACCTGAACCCCTAAACATGCCTAGGTTGGTGGGATGTCAAAGTTCCTCTTCCCTAAGTGACTCTTTTCTCGGATTTTAACCCCAAGGATGGAAACCTACTCATCCAAATATTTCCAATGGCTATCCTCATAGTTGAAAATTGGGTTCTAGGATGATAGCTATGATCCTTCAAATCTTCACGGGCTCCTTCCTTCTACCATGTCATCTATCCGATATGGCTATCACATGGGCTCCTCCACATCACTAGTATGAACAAAGAGGATAGGTGTGTGGGATGATATGGTGGTGACATGTCCTTGGACATGGCACAATCCAAATTTCAAACCACGATAATCCCTCAGTAGGAAACTTATCAGAAAATAGGAATTGAAATCACCTAGATCGAAAGTTTTGGTTTACTCAGATGTAGATTAATCAATGAAAGAAAACTAGTCAAACTCTCCTCATTCAATATGCAAGTCTTGAAACCCAAATTCTCTCCTTCCAAATGGCTCTTCCCAATCACCTCACTCCCAACACATCCAATGACTGTGATGGATCTCAATCGATGAATGAGATCTCTACAGGTTCACCAATTGGAAAGGTAATTTAAAGGGGCTCTCCCATGATCTGATCATTCCAATAGACAAAAATTAGGATAATCAATGGTCCAGGTTCAATCAAAATTACCTAACCCACACGATGGTTAACGAACTTATTCATCCTTGACTAATAACTCAATAGGTGAGGTCCATAATAATATCTATGGCTCATATCTCTTTAGGTTGGATTCACAATGGATCAATGACCCATGTTCACTTGATATATCACTATCATTAAACATTGCCTCCCATGACTTTGTGGTCCTTCTCGAATGGGTATTTCCAAACTGATATCTCTGATGAATATGATAGACATCGAACTCGTGAATCCAATGGTTAGGGTTTCCTTGGGATCTCAAATCCTCTCGAATATTACTGGTTCTACATAGCTCCGTTAAGGATTCTCTTGTGTTGGACCCATGATGATACCAATGAATCAGATCTCATAGGCCAAGCCTCATTATAGATATATGACTCTAGTCCACTCAAAATATCACCTTGGGGTTTCTCCATCAGAAGAACCTGCCACATGATCCTTGTGGATTCTTCCAAATGCCACATTCTGACAAGATTAGTGGGGTAGTCCAGGATGGGATCTATGATTCAGATCCACTCGGTCTAGCCTCTTGTTAAATCGACAACTCTCATCAATTTTAGATATCTTCATCGGAAGGTTCACACTAGCAATGCTCATGGGTTATTCCAAACAACCATCTTTCTGAAGGGATTCCTCTAACACAATGATCTTTGAAAAACGATCAAGATAAACCCTCAACATCGAATCCACAACTGAGATTTCTTCGGGGTTTCTAAGTAGGAAACTCGAATAAGGGTGTAGGGTGCTTTCAAGAGATTAAAATATTCACCTTCCCTGCATTATCAACAAGTACTTAACCTCATGATATTTAGATCTTTAACCCACATCCTTGGTACCCAAGTGTCACCTACCAATGACGCCTAAAGTGATGATTTTCTCATCATATAAATTTTCCATTCAAAGACTTGGGAAAAACACAGGGTTACATGCCTCATTAATCGAGAATTCCATACAATCTCTCCACAGGTAACCAATTAGTTGGAAATGGTATCAACATATTAACAAGTTCATATTTAACATTCATTCAACATGTTAAAACTTCTTTCAAGAAAAAAATGTGAGGATTAATGTTCACTAACATATAATTACAAAATACATTTAGGAGCACTTGTTTGTTTCAACTTAAAGTATAACCAACCAACTAATTAAAGGTGAATGCCTTTCCACCCAAGCTTATGTTCTGCTACACTTTCAACTTCTACATAAACCCACTCCCATGATAGGCCATGATATCACCAGGGTACTCTCATATATTGGTTCTTAGGTTAAGGGGATAAACATGAAGGTTACTCTCCTTCACTAATCGGAAATAACCGAAATCCCCTCTTCCCACTGAGACTAGGACTAATCGGAAATAACCGAAATCCCCTCTTCCCACTGAGACTAGGGCCACAATGATCTTACCAGGTTCCTTCCCAACTAGATTTCCTCTTCACAAGGGAGTCCTTTCACTGCTACATAGTCCCTTAATGCCCTCCCCTTACTAGTGTCAGTTTCTTCTAGCAACCACCAACTTGTGGCCCTATCTGATCCAGTATGGGTTCGGGTATTCTCTGTTCCAAATTGACCATGAGTTTCCTGGGAAATATTCCCATTTTCCTCAAATTAACTTCCCAATTATTCTCATCTTTTCCCACACATGTTCTTTATCTTTTCTTGTGCATACTCCCCTCTTTTGTTGTTGTTGGTTTTTCCTCTCTCTGCCATACCCTTGATCTACTTTCCTCCCCCCCAAATTTGGAGCATTCCTCCACCTCAGGTTCCTCATCTTTCTTATGACAGAAGCAACCTCAAGAGTCAAGATCCAAAATAAAAGTGGCACCATGATAATATTTGTTGATAGTTTTATCTAACCCAGTCCTTCTCTGTATACATTTCTAAAGGCAGTCATAATTTCCCCAACTATTGGGTCTCATCCTCATCAACTAAATTTCTTGTGAGTAAGGAAAAGTAGGGTACTTGATGTAGATTTGGTCATTCAAAGTTATTCAGTTGGAGATTGTATTTCTTGGCTAAATAAGGTAATTCCTATTGCCCCCTCAAAAATTCCTGCTTGTGTTATCATGGCCAATACGACAAGGCTTCCCCTTTAGTCCACTGGTTGTAAATTTTCATTAAACATAAAACACAATTACATTGTTCATCAATTACAGTCATTAAATCATAATCATAATTATAGGCTTAGGGGAAAACAAGGTGTTACAAATTAGGGCTCCTAGAGAAGTATCTCCACCCTAACCGAAGGTTTAAAATGAGGGTAATTTCTTAGAATATCAAAGGTATTAATTCCCATTCTAAGAACATGCTTCTTATAAAAATAATTTATCAGGAAAAACCCAACATCATGATGTTACAGAAAACAAAGTGTGATAGAGAATCCATGCTTCAAATCTTCCAAAAAGTATGGAAGAACCGTGAAGTAGCTATGGTGGTAGTTGATGGATATTCAAGGGGATTGGAAATTCTTTGGAATCTAGATCTTCTAAAATTAGACATCCATTCAACTTCACCCATAATTATCACATCCAAATACAAGATCTTAGGGTCTTTGGAAGATGGCTACATTTCCAATGCATATGGTCCCCCATTTGTAGCTATGAAGCAATATTTCCTTGATGTGACCCTCCTTTTAGGATCTGTCATGTAGAACCACCATTGGATTATTGGTGGAGGTTTTAATACGATATTTTTTTTTCAAGAAAAGAAATGCTTGGTTCGAAGATTAGAGGTAGAGAGAAAATCTTTTAAATACATTATTGAAAGGATTCATCTCATTGATATAGAAACAAGCAGTGGCCATTACAAATGGAATAAATAAAGGGGGGATATACACCATATTGTTGTTTTCATAGATATATTTATAGTGTCTGAGGCAATGTTCCAATAAAAACAAACCATCTCAGTAGAAATCCCACCATTCGTTGGATCAAACCACTCGTTGATTCTTATTTCATGGGTGAGTAATCTAAAACCAAAACCAAAACCATTTTGAAAAGTTTTGGATGGATCGCCTCAAATTCATGCAAAATATTGAAAATTGGTGGCATGAGTGGTCAAATCTATATGGAACTAGGATGTACCAAGTGTGATAGAAATTAAAACACATAAATGCCAGAATTAAAAAATGGAACATAGAGGTATTTGGAAATATCTTTGAAGACACGATCCACTTAGAATAGGAAATGGATTAGTACAAAGAAACAACATTCAAAATGGCTAATTGAATGAAATAGTCAGAAAGGAGGTTCAACTCAAACTGGAATTAGATCATAGGGATAAACAAGAAGAAATCTTATGGAAACATAAATCATGAATATGATGGCTATGGGAAGGTGATAAGAACACCAACTTCTTCCATAACTCACTTCTCAAGAGACAAAGCAAAAATCAAATTGTAGCTTTAAATATTATGGAGGGAGATAAATTGGAGAAGCACGAGGATATTGAAAATGAGTTGATAAATCACTTTAGTCACCTACTAAAGGAACCAATGATTGAATGAGAAGAAGTAATTCAGGCTATTACCAACACTTTTTCAACCCTAGTCTCCCTTGAGTAGAACCTCAGCCTGAATTGAACCTCATCATTAGAATAGGTAGAACACACCATCAAATATATTCCTGCTAGGAAATCCCTAGGACTTGATGGTTTCACGACTAATTTCTTCTATACCTACTGGAAGATCATTGGGAAGGAAATCTAGGAGGTGGTGAAAGAGTATTGCACATATGACACAATCCTCTAGGATTTAAATGAAATTTTAATCACTTTGATCTCAAAGGAGCGAGAGATGAATATGGAAGATAATTTTAGACCCATTTATTTGTGTAATGATATTCATAAAATTATTACTAAAGTTAGCTTAATCAGTTAAAGATCCCTATCATGAACAATATCATCTCTCTTGGACATGGTGGTTTTGTATAAGGAAAACAAATCCTTGATGGAATTATATTAGTCCATGAATCAATCCACTTTCTCAAAATGAGTAAGAAACCATGGATGTTGATTAAACTAAACATGTTAAAGGCCTATGGCCACCTGAATTGGAACTCTCTCCAAAGAATGATGGAATCCTTTGGCTTCTACAATGAGTGGATCCTTTGGAT
The DNA here is from genome assembly GCA_900067695.1 of Picea abies. Taxonomy (NCBI): domain Eukaryota; kingdom Viridiplantae; phylum Streptophyta; class Pinopsida; order Pinales; family Pinaceae; genus Picea; species Picea abies. Next base: position 5,269 of record CBVK0101357238.1, on the reverse strand, counting down.
CAACAATCTGGTGCCCTCTTCCTTCTTTTTTATCTTGATTAATAGAACTCCCTTTCTCACTTTCAATCCTTCTCAAGGGATCAGGTAGGGGGATCCCTTATCCTCTTTCCTTTGTACTATCATGGTTGAAGAGATATGAGGGTTCACCAAGTATGCTATGTCTAATGGGACTATCAAATTGATGTCTATTCATCCAAATGTTGAGCCCCAATCTCATCTACAATTTGTGGATGATACTCTATTGTTGGGACAACCCTTGCTCTTAGAAGCTCTATCTTTCAAGGACTGTAACGTCCCCGCTAATAAAGCCATAAAAATTTATGATACCATTAATTTAAATACTACTTAGCATTCTAAAAAACACCCATACGTTTAACAACAATTTCAATAAAAATATGAATGAAACTAATATACTCCCATACACAACATATAAATCATTTCCAACATAGAGTTAATGCAAATCAAATTAAACCATCAATGTAACTCATAGACAAGATAAAACACTTATCTTTTTATAATAGTTGTGCAACCAAATGTAGAGGACACACATTCCACCCAACCATAGAATTGTTGTTCCAAATATCAACAGCAAGTCACCCTCGAGCTAGGGATAACAATCCATAAAAGAGGGTGTCTCTTCACCATCCACTCATAACTCAATATTCCCACAACCAACTATTATTTCCTACAACTATGCCAACTCTTCCAACTCTCTTCCTCTCAACCTACCCGACCCAAGGAATGTACCCCCTTCTCTGTAAGTAGTCCCTTGGGTTATACCAATATTTTATCAGGGATTCCAACATAGATTGGACACAAATATCTCTAATGGGGATTCCAGGGAGGTTAACTACCATGAAAAACTAACAACAACAAGATGGTTGCTCCAATGAAAAGTCTCACACGAGGAGTTCACTCTATATGCTTGACAACCTGCCTCTTCTACAAGCCTAAAAAATTTCGTCTTCAACGTTCATCAAATCCCAACAATTGCTGAAAATTCCACCATTGTTTCCTCCAAGCTTCATCGCTCTCTCCTATGTTGTCTCCTCATTCCCATGAATAATATTGTTTTTCCAAACTCCCCTACTATCCCCATATACATTTCCTCTCATTTTCCCTTCTTAATTGACTCAAACTCTTCCCTAAGTTGATTGTACTCAACCCCATGCCAAAAATGAACTATGGGATGTGAATTCTACCACCTACTCTCTTACATGTATTCAATTATTGGGCTCTCCTACACTCAAGAGAATAAATAGAAGGTTCAATCAAAACAATAAGAAATCAAGAAAATGGTTTGGGGTTTAAAACCCACGAATAAGACCCCCTTACACCCCTCCTCTCTTGTAGATAACTCAATCCCCATATCTATGTCCATGTCCTTCTGCAACTAGCGTCACATTTTTATTTATCAATTTTGGATATACAATTTCACATATTACACCACTTGTCCCATGACCATATATCATATATACATTATACATTACTTAAATTGGGGATTAAAACATGGATGTTACATTTCCCATACCCTACAATTTTGCACCATACTAGGTGCACAACATCATGCCAATGTTGTAACATCCTAGGTTTTAATCCCCACAAATGATAATGCAATTGTGTAACTATCATTTAGGATAGTGAGTTGATATGCTTAGGGTAAGAGCCCATATTGATTAATATGGATGGGGGATGAATGATGTATTATGTATTATGAACATTGAAATGATTAATAAAATTAATAATTACTTGCTATGATATGAGAAGGATGAAAATTATGGGGGCCTATGATTCCACAAGAGAGATATGGGTCCAAGGGGGGCTTATTCGTAGGTATTAATCCAACCCAAATTCCTGAAATTATTATCATTGCGTATAGCCTTCTATTTTGTTGTTGAGTCTTCCCAAAGCCAATCATTAAACTCATGTAAGATGGTGGGTGTGACGATTCACATCCCATAGTTATTGGGAGAATAGGTCTGAAGTACAATCATCTTTGGGAAGAGTGAGAGTCAAGTAAGAAAGGGAGAAAAGGGGAAATTTGTATGGAAAAGGGGGATAGTTTTTACATGTAGTTTTTGGGCAGTAAGAGGAGATTTGAGTGGTGGGAAGAGAACCAACTATGTTTTGCTTGAAGGAAACCATTATTGGGCTATGTTTAATGATAGAAATGTGACATGTGTGTCAGTAAAACGAGATGTAATCCTGTAGTGTGTTTATTTTTTGAGGAAAATGGTTCAAGAGCCTTGTGAAGGATGTTGTGAGCAATATTGAAGTATATGAGAGTTCTTGGAGTCCCTATATGAGATATTCCTGGCCAATGAAGTGCACTAGAAGCCCTAATAAACAAATGGTATAGCCTGAGGGACTATGAGCCATGGAGGCGGTACATTCCTTGGGTTGTGCAGGTTGTGGGGAAGAGATGGTGGATTGGAAATACTATTGGAGTATAACCTGGGTCTTGGGATGCTAAGCGTAGAGAGTGGAAAACCAAGAAGGTTGAATACTCTTGTGGACTCATAGCCTCAACTTGGGGGTGGTCTGTTGTTGAGAGAAAATGAACAACAATGCCTATGAATGAGAGTTTCATCCTTCATCTATTAAGACCGAAACAACAACCTCACGAGGATATGAACCCCCCTGCATTTTTATAGAGGTTGTACTCCTCTTTGAATTAAATATTTATCTTGAAAATATTGGATTAGGGAGAATGATAGGAAATAAAACCCTAGATATTTATTTCTTTAATTTATACATAGAATGGTTCTTTAACAACTTGATCTGATATTCAAGTGCAACAAGAAATATTTTAACAATATAAAAATTGAAGGGAGGATTCAATATCAGAATATCTCTTTGCTCAACATCATATATACAACCTTCTTAATCACATACAAATACATCCATATCTTCTTCATGAGAAATAAGAGAGAAAATTTTCAATCATCTCAAAGAATTTTAAAAGAGTATTGCAGTTGCAACATAAGAGAATTTGATAAACACACTTCAAACATCTCACACTCAGAAATCCCAAGATCTGAAACATCATTGAAGTCATGCCACAAAGTAATGATTTTTCGAGTTTATTCATGAAATATATTCAATAATATGCTAAATATTTGACAGTCATAGACATGGTTGTAATACTTCATGATCAAATAAGAAAAGTCTTTTGAAGAATACAAGAAGAACACTCAAGAATCTTTGCCTTGTGCTCAATTCAAAAATCCAAGAATAAAGCTTTGAGAAAATGGTGTAGAAGATGAAAAAGAGTGGAGAAGATGGAAATATATTTTCATTGATAAGAATTTTTGCTGCATATTGATGTATGTACCTTCTTCTTCTGATCTTCTAGCTCTGCCCTTCTGATCATGGAACCCTTGCTGAAGACCTTTCTTTCCTTTTAAAAATTTTCTCTTCTAACTCCTTGAGGAAGTTAGGGTTTTTCATTTATTGAAGAGAACACTTTAATTAATGACTTAATTAAGTCTAATTAATGAATTGACACCATTTATATTCATATCTTGAAATCAACCCCTTTCTGTCTTTAATAAAAGAATTTAAGTAAACGTTAATTTTCAAAAAATTAATTAATTTCTCTTTTAAAAGGGGGACTGTGTTTTAAGTTTATGGATATGATATACACATTTTCATCCATGGAAACTAATTTATATGTCATATTCATCATCATATGTTTCCAACAAGTCCTCTTGGTCGTGATTTCTTTTCCTAGATCTCAATATATGACCTCGTGAAATCGAGGTGTCAAAACAATTTATCAGCAATGTATAAAAAATTGCTGACCGTTATTTTAATTTTTGAGAAAAATATGACAAATTTAATCCCTCAATACATGTCCCATCATATTCCTCATTTAAATACCTTTCCAATTAGGTAAAGTTTGTGCAATTCCGACTCCCAGATCTCAATATACGGCCTCCAAAAGATTAATGCTCAACATCCATCGATCAACTTCATGGGGCAATCTAGGACCTTGATTTGAATTCTCCTTACTCCATAAGAACTTGATTTTTTTGGTTTAAAATCTTATCCCACATGCATGGTACTGTTGGATTATTTAGTGTATATAATACTAAGTGCATTATACACTTAGTAAGAAACAAGGAGAAGAAGACTATGAAGCTTTGGTAATTCGACTTTCCTTGGGAAATTGAATAATAAAATAATATTTTAAATACCAATTCAACCTCCACTTCATGCCCAATCAGCATGATGAGTCAACCATCCAAATTTTTCCATGTGTAATCATATGATAAGTCAATAATCTACCACACGTCCTATCTCCATTCGTTTCCATGTGTCACAAGTTGTATGGTTTCCATATGTCTCCAACAATTTAGTACCATGTGTCATCAAATGAGTGGATATTGGATCTGCCATGTGGCATCCCTCCTATTGGTTTGAGTTATCTCTTGAACACTGTATAAGCTATTTATGATAAGGAAGTTTTTGCTAGGTTTTCTTCCCCTAGAGGGTTTCCCAAGATAAATGTTGTGTCTCTTGTGAATGTGTATTTCTTAGTGATCATGTTCTTATGTTTCTCTTATCTATTGAAATGAAAAGAACTATAATAATGGCATAAACATTAACAATGTGGAGGAATGGGGAAGGGTAATGAAGGGTGCTCGCAAACCCACGATGAGGGAGGTATAAGGAAAAAGATTAAGTGTTGAGATTAGGGGGAAGAGGGAATATGGAGAAATAAGAAGTGTGGTGGGTGTGAAGAATGGTGGGTGCCAGAGAGGTGAGGGGGTGAGATACGTATGAGTCCATCAACTTGCCATAGTGTGTGTGATATAATATTATAATTGTTGAAGAAATGAATTGAAGTATGGGAAAAGAAGAGGAGAAAAGAGTGGAGCATGGTGGGTGTATTAAATGAGCCCACCATGCTATAATAAGAAGAAATAACATGGCTCTTGGGCCCACAAAGATTTAAGAAAACAATAAGGGTTATGAACCTGAAAATTTAAATGTAGTTCCAAGAAATTAGCTTTGTTCCAAGTGGAATAAACACTTTTTTTCCGTTTAAATGAAAACCTAGATATATTGAGCATATGAACTCAAATTTTGAATCCAAAAAATGCATGAAAAATATAAGACTAAGGGATACACAATGAACTTATAACAATTAATTTTTTTTCTTATTCTGATGTCATTTTATTATTATTCCAAGAGCAGGAAAATAGGTGTGACCAATTTTGGTCAACAACTGGCTCCAACTGCAGGACAATGACCCCTTGTGGGT
>CBVK0101357234.1:0-34679 GCA_900067695.1 Picea abies | reverse complement strand
ATACGAGATCGGTCTCGGCATTCCTGCTGAACCGCTCTTCCGATCTCACATATGTCATGGGTCTCCAACCCCATCCCTATTAAAAAAAGCAGGGAACTATCTATGTCTGTATGGATTTTTGAGATCTCAATCACGCTTTTCCCAAAGACGATTTTCCAACACCCTTCATTGACCAAATTATCAATGATTGTGCTTACCATAACGCTTTGTCCTTCATGGATGACTTCTATGAATACAACCAAATTCAGATCCACCCAACCAATCAATACAAAACCACATTCACTACCCCTTGGGGTACCTTTGCATATCGTGTCATGCCTTTTAGCCTCAAGAATGTTGGAGCTACATTCCAATGCGCCATGAAATACATTTTTCATGATCTATCTCAAATCATTCTCGCCTACTTGGACGATCTCACCAATTGATCCAAGAAATGCACTCAACACCTGGATGACTTACGCATTGTATTTCACAACTATCGTCAGTACAATATCCGCTTGAATCCCCTCAAGTGCGTATTTTGTGTCAAAATTGAACACCTCCTTGGGTTCATCATCTCCCAACATGGCATCATAGTCGACCCCCTCAAGGTCCAAGCCATCATGGAAACTCCCCCATTATGGAATTTATGCCAACTGCAGAACCTACAAGGCAAAGCTAACTTTTTACGCTGCTTTGTGCCCTATTATTCCACTCAGGCACATGGTTTCCTTCAAATCTTACATCATGATATCCCATTCCAATGGGAGGAACATGCCCAAAATGATTTTGATGATCTCAAATCAACCCTCTCCAATGCCCCATTAATTATTCCACCTGACTATGACCACGACTATATCCTCTGCTTATCAGCCTCAGTCGTCTCCATAGCAGGATTTCTTGTCCAATTAGGGAATGATGACTGGGAGCATGTTATCTATTATTCTAGTAAAAACCTTTCAGGGCCACCCTTAAAATACAATCACGAAGAGAAACCCGCCCTTGCAGTTGTCCCCGTAGTCCAGAAAATGCACCATTACATCTTGCTTCGAACTACCAAGGTCGTAGCTGAATCCAACCCAATGTAATACTTTCTCAGTTGTTGGAAAATTAATGGAAAATTTTCCTGATGGATCATCCTCCTTCAGGAGTACGACCTCGAATTTTCAACACATAAGAGCAATAAATCTCTTGCACTTGCCGAACTCATTACATCATTTCTTTCCAATACTACTAGTACCTCCTCATCTACCTCCGAACATAGAAGTTTGAAAACTACTTCTCCAGGAACGATCATCGACGTATTTGACACCAGGCCCCTCTCTACCTCCTTATCGGTGATATCTTATATCGTCGAGGGATCGACACCATACTTTGTTGATGTTTGACTATCGACGAAGCCGCCCGAGTCTTGAATGAATACCACAATAGCGCTTGGGGTGGCCACCTCTTAGGGATGTCCACTGCCCATAAAATCATTTGAGCAGGCTATTTTTGGCCCACATCATTTCATGACTGCATCCACACTGTGAAGTGATGTGAAAAATGTCAGCTGTATGCCAACAAACAAAGAGAACCACCTGCTCTTCTCCACCCAGTCATTACTGTCGAACCCTTTTGAAAATGAGGCATCGACTTCATGACTTTCAACCCCCTTGTACGGCCATCTGTACAATCCCTACCCAAAAAAGAACCCCTAGCTATTGTGCAGGTGGATACAACCACTAACCTAGAACTCGTTGATCCTAAATCGGTAGGCTCAATCTCCCAGAATCTCCAAATCTCTCCTCAAATCTCCTGTCTAGTCACTCTGGTAGTAGGTACAAATGAGGTGGCAATGTGGGCCCTACAACTATATATAGTCCCTTTTTCCAAACTTCCATACTCCATTCTCGGAGCTTCGAGAGGTCATTTTCTGATCCATCTTCAGCTACAAGACCAAAATCCTGCCACCTACATAGTCACAGTCCCATGGCCACCATCCATCCTCGACCCTCGGGGAGAATTTTTCTCACATCACACCTAGGTACGCATGCTTATGTTCAAAATTATGAAATAATTGGTATATGTCCTTAATTTTCAGATATTGTTCATGTTAGTTATTTGGTTTTCATGTGTCCAGGTACTTGGTTGCCACAAATGAGCACGACCCTTTTAGGTATAGAATCACTACTGGAATGTAATCATTCCCTTTGAATCTCAAATGCATCTCCTAGTCACACCCTCTGATATTTTCCTCTAAGGTCCCCCCATCCAACTCTACGGTACTCACACCTCTATTGAATTTTAGTACTATCACTTGGTAGCACTCTTCCCCACATGAGTTGTCCAATTCATAGTCCCCTTGACATGTTGACACTCATGCTGCTTTCACCCCCTAGGGTTGGGAGCCTCATTGTCTTTGCATTCTCGAGAATTATCTGCATGCTCCTTCTCCTCATTTTGCTAACTTCCACATAATGGAATCCTGAGTAATCTCATCACAATTCGCAGTTTGACTACACCTCGGTAGTATCAATTATCCCTCCATCTCCTTCACCATCCATTTTCCCATCTGTAGATTGTCCCCCATTCATTTTACCTAATATAGAAACCCACCTATGGGGCCCCCACCCTCCACCTGTTTTCCCCGCAACATGCTCCCTCACAGGCCAAGCCATATTTCATTGGGAAACCCATTTCTGTATCTGTATGCTCATCTCCAATTATTCTTTATTTATTTGGTAATTGTAAAAAGCCTTTGTTTCCAACCTGTACATAGCTTTTTGTCATCACCCTTGGTGACCTTCCTTTTCTAGCAGAAGAAACCCATGTCACCTTGGTTGGGGAATTCATTACCTTCTCCTCCTGTTGACATCATTCATAAACCCTGAATATACCACAATTCATTTACCCCTGATATCTACGTTTGTCCACTTTTTCATGCCTCTGGCACAACTTAACCCTAGTCTAGTCGTCCCCCTGACACTAGATTCAGTTCCACGGTTGTTGCCACTTATCTTTCACAATTATCCCCAACCAAAGGTCATCTTGAGTCCCACCACATCTTGACTCCATCCATGTATCTCCTCAGTCCCTAATCTTACCATGTGGATTTCATGAAGCCCTTTGCTTCTTCACGTCACATCTCCCTTCCTATCGACATCAATATAGTTTCTAGAAGGGAGACAGTATCTTGGCTCTCATTACCTTCACAATGAGGTGTCTTACATGGCAAAGAGAGAACCATCATTTCTCTCTGCTATCATTGACCCCCATGACATTCGACTTCAATACCTTATCATGTCGTGGTGGGTCTTACTTCGCAACTATTACAGTTGTTTTTTATATTTTCCAAAGACCTCTGAAAATTCCTAGGCTATCAATGCCTGTGTATCATCGACACTTCTTACAGGTGTCCTCACCTCTTTTTATATTTTTTTCACCATCTAAATTGTCCTCTGCTATTATCAACACGCCCCCAAGGGCACTGCAGTCATCTACACCAACACACAGCTTTAGTTACTGTATTACACATTTTTGAGTTACATGACACGAGCCGAATGAGTCTCTCTTGAAACTCCTCACAATGCTCATTCTTACAAAGGTATTCTCAATAGAAGAAACATTGATGTATTTCATCTATATGTATGCTCATAACCTCACACATCAAGGGGCATCTGTTATCACTAGAATTTCATCCACAAATGGTTACAAGAATACAACACCACTGGAATATTAAAAACTCTTCCTAATGATGGACCACATTCGTTTGGTTCGAAATGTCGAATAAAAACTGATGCAGTGAATCCGAAAGAACCATATTATCATAACACCAATCAAAAAAGTCTCAAAACTAAAATAAAACATCTTCAAAACACCCATTAGTTCATCCATGGCCCAGAAAATGCATTTCCAAAGGGAAAAAAACTATACAATTGATTAAAAAATCATCATACGATAAGGATACAAAGGCAACGTGTGCACCTGTGATAGTCGAATAACGCTGGAAAAGTGCATATGTGCCCGATGCATGACTATGGATGCAAAAATCCATGCACACCTCAGAACGACACATTTATGATTTTGGTCGACCTTCCACCCACTTCTGGTTCATCTCCCAAGTTGATTTGACACCCAAATCTGAGCTAAATCTGAGTGGGGGGCTGGTCAAAGACCTAAGGGTGCCCTAAAGATCCCCTTGTTCACACTAAAGACTAGTTGAATAATGCTTCAAAGCTTTGCTATAAAAAGAGGCCATGGGTGCACAATATTTTTTAAGGGAATTCATTTGTATTGTTATGCTGTCTATATTCTCTTGGAGGATCCTCTTTCCTCATCAAGAGCATACAAGCACCATTTCATTTAGCCATTCATATCACCTCTTGAGTGAATGTGCTTTGGATTTTCTTCACCATTTCCTTCTAGTTTCCTACTTGTAAGAAGAGCTCAATCATTGGGGGTTCAAGAGACCTCCCTTGGAGGAAGAGGGGACCCATAGTCTCCCTTTCTCTTTGGTGTTTTCCTACTAATACAACTTATCCATTCGTGGCATACATGTTTATTTTCTTTTTATATTTCCCTTATGCACTCTAGTTTAGTTTCTTTTATTGTTATTATCTTAGTTCTTTGCTTATTTCTTATGCTTGATGTTCCTAACTCTTGCATTCACTGTTGTCTTGTCCAGCTAAACCAAATGGACTTGTAAGCGTCCTTATTTTTCTCATTTAGATGAGGAAAGGGACACAATAGAAAGCTCCCACACATAATCATGGGTATACTCTCAAGTGACCCCCAATAATACGTGCAATCTCTACACTAAGACCAACAAAGCAGGGTGAGTAACTCTGTCGGTCCTAATGCAACCTCGTGATTGACCCTTGTGTGAGAAGGGCTTCCCAGGACAAAATGTAATAAGTGGATTTAAACTCTCCCCATCACAATATACTATGTTTGTTTGTATCTTTGGAAATTTATCTTTCACACCTATTCCAAATCCCTACAACTAATCTAATGTAGGTTTGCTACCAAAAAATATAAAAATGTCTAATCAAGTTTTATTGGCACTTTATTTTAAAGGTTGTTGTTTACTCAAGAGGAAAAAGGCATGGATTAAATGATGTTTTGACCGACTCTAAACAATGAAACTAAATGAGAACGCAAATACTTCACTTCGATGAAGGCTATATTACGAGAAGGAGAAAATGTTTATCATCCCCAATATGGCCGCCAATTTTGTTACGGGACTTATCGGTAAATGAAGACATAAACAGATCTCCCTAGCTTCACTATGAAACTAGAACAAAACAAGATAGTACACTACTCTTTCCTTAGATTTAAATTATCAAATGAAAAATGGATCTAGAACAAACCTTTTAAATATCGAAGATCCAAATTCGTCAATGCAATCCAAGCTCCTTCGTAAGGCTTATGGAGAAATATCTGCAAAGGAATAAAAGATAACCAAGACAATAATAATAGAGCCTACTTGATATGAAACTATGTATGTGACCAAGGAATCATACAATATGGACAAATAAGATTCATATAGGAAATAAAAGTGCATCTGTATTAAATAATAAAAAGAGAGAATACAACCAAAGCCTTGATGTCGTAAGGTCCCTTCCAATTGTTCCTTGCTTCCCACACACTTCTTACTCCACGGATTCTGTGACTATATATTTGAAAGTCACTCGCAATCTATCTTGACAAAGAAAAGCTCAAAGCCACTCTAAACAAGATAACAATCTCAAGCCAAATTTCCAATATAATTTTCCCAAGATAAATTTCTCCATGAGAGATCATCTCCTTTTATAAGTTGAAGAGGATAATATGAGGAGGTTAGGATAATACCACTAAATGAGAAAAGTGAACAAGATCCAAAAAAATCAGAGGCCACCTCACCAGAGAAGCTTCTCCTTCTAGAATCATCGAGAATATGCTCATTTTTCCCACGTATGAAAATCCTCACACCCCTAGAACTGAGCAGAGTGCGACGACATCGCAGGTCAGGTATAATGCAGCATGGGATGATTCAGGATCATCTCACCCCTAACATAAGGAAGGGTGCGACGATCCTTCTTATTAGGATTTTTTCAAAGGAAAAGACAATTTCTTCTCTTAGGAAAATATCTTCTCCCTTATTTCTTCAGGAATTCAAGCCACTAACCCCTTTGAAGGCAACATATAGGTTTACATCACTAATGGTCATAAGGGTGATGAAAATAATGTGTAACAGTGCCATGTCATAAATTCAACCCCCCACTTGTTGAAGGGGACAACAGTGATGACGAGAAACATTGGAGTATGATGTGCACTCATTTTATTAGTGAAATTTTGACATGGATGACACTTCTTAACCACTTCAACACAATCTTTAAATATTGTAAGCCAAAAGTATCTACGTGCAAAAATTTTTGGGATATTTCCAACCTAGACAAGTGACCACTACATGCTCCACTATGGAAGTCATTCAAAACAACCTCTACTTCTTCAAGATTTAAGAAACTTTGAAGGATTGAATCAACCCCTCATCAGTACAATGTGTCAGTGATAATGAGGTGTTTTTTATCCATATGAAGGATCCACTGCCACTCGTCTCTTGAGCATTTCAGAGGTAAATTCAAAGTTTGGAGATATATAAGGATATCCCCATACCATGGATTGAACGAAGAGATGAGGAAAATGTTCTCGTACATAAATGAATCTGTCATATCACCTTCCTCGTTATCTACCTAAGACTATGACATCAGCTCAATGAAGACTAAAGATTTCTTAGATTTTGTAGATGCAAATTCCAATTTGAAATATTGAAGCATAAAAATCCACTTGTTGTACTTCCCGCCAATAATTTTCCTAGCCAAAACATATTGATATAGATTGACCATGGATATGATGGTTTTCTTTCATAGCAGAATGTAATGTCAGATCCATTGGACAACATGAAAATTTTCCCACTCAAGTTTCTCTACATGCGAGTATCTAAGTTCAAGACCCATGAGAGTGTGTATAAAGTAATATATGACATGCTCTTGGATATCATCATCCTCATGAACTAGAACCATGCCGATAGAAGACTCGGTTGTTGAAATATACAACAATTAGTCTCAATTGCAATAAGGGGGACTCAACATCAAAATAATGTTGTGTAGCTTTGTCCCAACAAAATGGGACCCCTTTTTCAAAAGGTGCATAAATCTCTTTGTTATGTTAGCATAGGTCGGAACAAAACGCCTTATGAAATTCACCTTTCCTTGTAGGCTCTAAATTTGTATGACTATACATGAGGAAGGAAACTAATTTATTACCTCAACTTTCAATGGTTCAACCATGATCCCTTTTGTCGAAATGAAAAATCCCAAAAGACGACTAGATGTCACACAAAAAATACACTTGTGTGGATTCAATCGGATCCTATAGAAATGACACCATTCAAAAAATAAGCGAAGGTGTAAGAGATGATGGGCCCTCTTGCATGAGTGAGTCGCGATATCACATAAATATGCCTCCACTATGTTCTTCAAGTCATGAAAGGAAAGCATCATGGCTCGCTGGAAAGTTGCACCAACATGTTTAAGACCAAACGACATTTTCCTGTAAGTGAATGTACCCCAAGAACATATGAAGGTCATCATGTGTTGGTATTTCAGATGAATTTCAATTTGGTTGTAGCCAGAAAAAATCATTCATAAACAAGAATATATCACTCCTTGCAAACTCATCCAAGATATTATCAATGGATGGTGTGGGGATGTTATCTTTAGGACATGCCTTATTCAAGTCCATAAACTCCATCCCAACATAGATCATAGCCTGCTTCTAATCAATGGGAATAGGGTTGGAGACCCATTCCATCAGAGAAATTGGATAGATAAATCCTGCATTAAGGAACTTTTCAACATCTGTTTTTATTGTCGCTAACTTTCATGGGTTCACAGGTCTCAACTTTTGTCAAAATGGCTTTACATTTTCATAGGTTTGAATCTCATGTTGAAGTATTCAAGGATTAATTCCAATCATTTCCTCGTAAGACCATGTGAACACATATCGAAATTATTTAAAGAGTGTCGTATATTGAGTGATCTCGTCATGTGATCATTCTGCTCCAATAAAGATATTTTTGACAATTTCAAGATTCCTAGAAATATTGATTGTGATCGTTTTCGATATGTTAGCCATGTTTCCTTTGGCATAGACACCATGTATGGACAATGGATTGACTAATCCATCAACACTTCCAACAATGGCTAACTTAAACTCTCCACTCTCAATTCATCTGATTTTAGGGAGGAAATACAATCTATGATGCAAATCCTCCCAGGGACATTTGGCTCTGACCATAGCCTTCATAATTGCTTCATATAAAGGTAATATGGTACTTAAACATTCTTGAGTGCTTGAAAATTTGTGAGCCCATATAGGATCAAGAAAGAGATCATACTCCTCGGTGACCATTGGAGTTTGATGTGGGTTTGTTATGGCCTGTTGAATGGCTCGATAAGCTATTTTAGTTGTAGACAAAGGTCCATCCATCCCATCATGAAAACAACCTTAAACCATACTAGATGGTGAGGGAAGGGTCCATGGGTCATGTATATACGTCATTCTAAATGAATCGACCCTATTAACCGGAGTAACACGAACATAAAAAATTGGTGCAGGGAAATCAAAAGATCCCATTTGTGAAGGGTACATCCCATAGTAGATGCTCTCAGTGGTTGCCTCATATTTTTAAATCCAAGGGACAATAGTCCCAGTATTAGTTTTTGCATTAGAAAGGTTGGATGATAATTTATCGATAGTCATGATTATCCCCTCATGGGGAAAACAAATGATCTAAAAAACTATCGAGACGACATTTGTCATGGCACAATTCTAACTTCTTCCTAACAAGATATTATAGTCAAGCGGCACATCAACTACTTCAACTTATATGCAAACAAACTTTTCCCCTAGCTTGACCAGACATGAAGGAATTATACCATGTGGTTGAAATGAGCGTCCATCGAAAGTAGTCAAGAGTGTAGGAGAAGGGGTAAGTTTAGAAAAACCAATGGCTTTCTATCTTGACAAAGACATCACCCATGTGGAAGCTCCTTCATCCATGATAGTTCTCTTAACTAAGATATTGTTGCAAACAAACCTTATCTGAAAATATATGTGATATGGAAGGCATGGTATCACATCATTAGCATCAAAATTTATTACAAGTTGACTAGCAGAGTCTGCAGGTCCTATGGGAGATAAAAACGAAGTGCACTACGAGGGGAAATTTTGTAGAACCTACAAAGTGGACATTGCACAAGATGTTTGAGACAAATACTCCACAATTGAGTAATTGGGAGGAGCTTGTGCATTAGGTTTATGTGTTGTCCTTTTATAAATTCCCTTAAGTATGCACAGTGTTGTCTCTTTCTCAAGATTCTCTATGTACAGAGGGGCTTGATCCTTTGAATTTTTCTTACCTTTCTCAATCAACTCAAGGTTATCATAATTTTGATTTATCATCAACAAATATATGTCTTTTATCTTCAAGGAGTTAAACATTTTTACTATTCCTTTATATCCGTCAGAGGGGGGAGCACTTGAAGTGCCCCCTTGTGGGATGAAGTTGGAAGAACCAGCTTGCAAATTTTTCCCTTATGGGAAATGGTTTTGCAACACAACATGATGATTTTGTTGATTCATTTTGATAAGCCTATAGTGTCTTCCATTGATGGGAATTGATGTGTAAGCTAATCATCGTCGCAAAGCTTACAAGGAAACTTCACCTTCCTTTTCTCATCCTTTTCCCCCTCAACATTTTTTTCCAACTTTTTATTATTACCCCCACCACCTTTCTTACTCTTTCCTTTTATTTTGTATTCAGGTTTCTAAGAACCCTTCAAAGTCTTCTTTTGCACATAATGTACATCAAAATATTGGGTGGTGGGGGTGGTTGAGTCAGTGGCTGGAATGGCCACAAGTTACTGGATACCAAATTTTTTCATCTGGATAACAGCTAGATATGTGACTTTTGACTGAGCAGAAACCACTATACCATCGGTATGTATGTTGGACTTTGGATTTTCCAATTTGAGGTTATATCGTGGCACGTTCATCATAATCTCATAGAGCATTTCTAACTAAGAGTATAGTATTTATAACTATTGCGCCCAAAATAATTCCTGTTCCTCTGAAAAACACTCCCAAAGTTGTGACGTCCTTCAAAATATACATGATTAAGGATTTCAAGAACCATTAGAGGAGGAACTCTAGTGGAACCGTAGTCTTAATGAAGATATTTTGTCTCCTCCATTATTGAATGTCATCAGAAATGTGCATGGCATTGTCTTGTAAAAAGTTAGCCAACAATTTTGTCTTGGCATCATACTAGATAGGGAGTTGGAAGTGGTTTAAGAAAACCATAGCTAAATCAATGAATGTCGAGTACTTACCCCTCTCAAGTTCAACATATCATTTGGAAACACCTCCAGTGAGAGTACACTAGAACAAAATCAATCTGATTGAATCATTATTTAAGGAGTTGGACAAGCACCACAAGTGGAATGTCATCACGTGGTCCTGCGGGTCTTCGTCGCTTTTCCCCTCAAAATTTGGAATGTTTGAAGGAAATTTAGTCAGGACCACATGCCAACTGGGGTGATGAAAAATAGGATCATTCATCAACTTGGATAAATAATGTTAATTCAAAGTTGTCAGAAACTGTAGTCTAGGTTGTGTCATTGACTAATGAGCAGCTTGAAAACAAGGTCTTGGATTGTAGTTTTCACCAGGTTTCTAGAAATAGTTTACTATTGAACCAAATATTGGGATGAAACCTTGTGTCCCCTGGTAAAATGGAGGAAAATCTCCACCTATCAGGTTCCCTAGAGGAAAATCGGGGTTACCTCCATGAGACCCCCCATGGAAATAAAGAAACCCTAGTATAGGGGTGGACTGAATGGGAAAGGGGTTTCCCCCTTATGACATCCCTAGGAAGGGATTCCACTAGAATTGGAAAGGAGTATTCCCCAAAGGCTCCCCTAGCGAGGACAAAGGTCCTTTCCAAGGGGCAGAATAACCTTGGAAGGGTTTTCCCCCTGCCAACATTGTAGATGCGATCAAAGGGTTTCTCTTGAACCCACCATAAAGTGTGAATGGGGTCAAAGTTGATGAAATGCTAGAGGATTGGGATCCACTAACCATAGAAGTGCCCCAGATCCATGTGGGGTTAGGGCCATAAAATGGAATAGGTGCACTTCCGACGAATGGATATGATCGAGGAATGTGACCTCCACCCCAAGAAAAGGCTTGGTAGGGAGCTTGAGTACTCCCTACACAAACATTCGATGACTAGGACATTGGTTGAGAACTCACCAATGTGTTAAGCATGTCCATTGGCGAAATTTCTATAAGAGAAAGCCTTTTTTGTTGACACAAAATATGTAGTTTCACTAAAAACTCGAGTGGGACCAACAACCAACGAGACAGTATTTTTGGTTGTCACGAAGATAGTGGATTAAACCACATTTTTTATTTAAGCCAACATACCAAGAGGAAATATCCCTCTGGTAACGATCACCAGGGTGGGAGTTGCAAGGGATCCCGACCCTAACACTGGCAAAGTTTTATCTATAATGGCTTGGCGAAGAAGGCTATTATCAAAAAACTCTGATCCTAGAGGAGGGACTCATATGACCAAAAACAGGAAAGTCCAAGGTAACAAAGAATTAGCATGTGGAGCGAATTACTTAGCTCCAAGTTCCTCAATAATTACCTTTTCTAGTTCTAGTATGTTTACTTCTGGAGAGTTATGGTCTCCAATATCATTATGACCAACTGGTACGAAAGTTTCAGACTGATCAAGATGACACCTTTGAGGAGGAATAGGAGAATTATTTATAATCTCTTCCTCAGGTGAAAGGCCTTGAATTCTCCTCGATGTTCAAGGCAGTAAGTTGGCCACTTTGAGTTATCAGCGCTCGGTGACAATTGAATCACTTACCTAAGGTTAAACTACCTTCACCAAACGCACCACTAAAAATCCATAAAGACAAGACAGACACAAAATGACTTTGTCAAGATTCCAACTCAAGTGGATTAAGACTTAGGACAGTAAAAATAACAAAGTGGGCTCAGCCCCTTCAGGAAAAAGGTACAAGTTGATTAAGTCTTGTGGACCAACGAACAAAGGTATGAGAAGAAATTATCTTAAACTACACATATCATCCTTATCCGGTGTAAGTATTGATCTAGGTGGATATCGATGGCCACCCACCTATTCCAACTAGCTCAAAACAGTTTGTTGGCAACTTACTATTTTTAGCATTTTTTCGGTTCCTAAACCTTTGGGGGCATTTTTAAGAAAAAAATGAGTTTTTTTCAAAGTCAGGAACCTTAATGATATCCTAGATCTTTTATTGAGCCCAAAAACTAAATCTCCTCATTGATACCTTTCCAACGATCTATTGTTCACCCCAAACAAAGATCGTATGCCAAAGTTATGCCCCCAGGAAGTTGATACACCAAACTACCCGAAACGGGGTCCACAAAAATGTTGGTTTTTCATCTTCCAAGGTTAGGGTTCTGGATTTATTTATGTTAAAAAGGCCTTTGGAGCCTCATTGTAACAATCTTCTTCTTGTGAATGTGAGTATTCGTCACATCTCTTCTCATAGATAAGTTTCCACCATTCTAGTGAGCCTTTCACTTTGTATTTCTAAAGTTTTGTACATTTCGCTCATTAATATAAATTATGTATTATTGTATCTTTGTGTTTATGGTTATATCTCTAATATATCTCAGTTATATTATTGGATATCTAATATATATCTGTACATTTATTTATTATATCTCTACTCTCATTTCGTGCCGAAAATAATCCATATCAATGGCATCAGAGTAGGCTTCTCTTGATCATTCTTTAGTGCATGTCCCTGACGAGGTCCAAGTATAACAAGTTGGGTCTCGAGCTTTTCTCTCTTGAGGAAAATTTCTCTCTCATGCCCAAGAAACCCTCCATGGTGGAAGAAAACAAAAATTATGGAGTAGAAGATTCTACTAATTCGTTGCTTGAGAAATCTCTCACACGACAGAGGGATGAAATGATGAAGAAATTTTCCCACGTCTTTCAACACTTGGAAATAACAACAGGAACATATTCATCAAGCGGCCACTTTGGAAGCACCTCTCCTTTCAATTTACAAGTCAATTTTGATATTCTCGTATTTGAAGGTCAGATAGATGTGGATTCCCTAGAAAAATGGTTAAATCTGCTAGAAGGTTATTTCTCTATTCACAATTTTTTTGACAGGGAAAATATCACCTTTGCACTCCTTAAGGCTCTCCCCCATGCCAAAAATTGGTGGGAAACTTACTGGAACCAAATTTCCACAGAGGATTCTAGAATATATGGGGTTGATCCCACTTGCGATTTTTTTGTAGATGTTGTCAAGGAACAATATTACCTTATTGGTAACTATGATAACCAATACATGACATGGACCACATTGTGGCAAGAGAGGGGCCAAAATGTGTCATAGTTCGGAAATAATTTCCATACCTTTCACACCAAGATGGGTATCAAAGACTCTGAGTGGTAGCTGGTTCTGAAATAATGTGGAGCTCTGCATAGGTACATCCAAACCAAAAAGGATTTCCTAGACATATCATCACTGGGAGATGCCTATCAATATGATGTTAAAATAGAGAAGAAATTTACGCACCATAACAAATGGGAGTTTGGGTTTGCAAATATGCAATAATAAAATTACGATAAATACGGCCCTAAAAAACATCCTCCCAAAAACCATTCCAAACCACAGGAAAATAAGGTTCATGGGAAGATGAAGAAGGACATTGGAAAGTGGTGTGATTTCCACAAAATCCCCTCACACAACATTGATGAATTTCACTCAAAACAACCATTGGTGACTGATATAAAAGAAAAGGAGCAAAACCCCGAATCAGAATCTGATTAAGAAAATAATGGGAGAAGACAGATCATTGACGCAGACCCCACTATTATTGTCGTGACTGCAACAATTCAACTATAAGAACCAACGGATCCTTAAGAGGGGGAGTGCCTCTTTCATTCACAGATGTGGGTGAAGGGGACCCCATTGCATTTCATTGTTGATAGTGGAAGCTAAAAGAACCACATCTCATTAGAGGTCATCAAATAGTTGGGATTATCAACAACACCACACCCACAACCATACAACATCGGGTAGCTTCACAAAGGACAATATCTTCATGTCAGCCATCAATGTTGATTGTCATATAACATCAATCCATTCATGTATGAGGTATTATGTGATGTTTCTCCACTGGATGACTGTGATGTTCTCTTGGTCCAACCATATATGTGGAATTTCCATGATATATATGAGTCTCTACCTTATAGTTTAATTGTTACTCTGGGGGTTCATCTCTACAGGATACCAGAGGTAGTTCCAACTATTGTCACACAATCTGTTCAAAAGGTGAATAAAAGGACACTATAACCATTGCATCCTTGGCCCGGGACCTTTCTATCCAGCATAAGCAAATTGCAGAAGAGAAAGAATATATTGTTTCTTCACCTAAGAGGGTTCCTACACACTACACAGTCAATCCAAGATACAACATGTTAGCTAAACAGATTCAATCCCGCCAGTAATAGTTTAGTGGAAGCCTTCAACAAGCCAAGCAACACAACTTTTCCACCAAGGAAAAGAACTCACCAAGGTTCATATTCAGTAAACACTTTCCCCTCTCCCTCGGAAACTTGAAATGGAGACCATTTCTTCCAAAGGATGGAGTATTGATCTAGGTTTATATCAGTGGCCACCTACCTATTCCAACTAGATCAAAATAGCTTGTTGGCAACTTACTATTTTTAGCAGTTTTTCGGTTCCTAAATTTTTCGGGGCCATTTTGAGGGCCTAAAGGATGTTTTTTTGTCATCAGGAACACCAATTATAATTGACAACTCTAATTTATCCTATAAAATGAATTGACTCATCAATACCTTTCCAACAGGCTATCATGCACCCCAAACAGAGATCGTATGCCAAAGTTATGCCCCCGGGAAGTTGATACACCAAACTACCCAAAACGGGGTCCAAAAAACTTTTAGCTTTTCATCTTTCGGGGTTAGGGTTTTGGATTTTATTTATGTTAAAAATTCCTTTGGAGCCTCATTGTAACAATCATATTCTTGCGAATTTGAGTATCTATCACATCTCTTCTCAAAGATAAGCTGCCACCATTCTAGCGAGTCTTTCACTCTGTATTTCTGCAGTTTCTTACATTTCGCTCATTAATAGAAATTTTGTATTACTATATATTTGTGTTTATGGTTATATCTATGATATATATTTGTTATATTATTGGATATATAATGTATCTCTATACATTTATTTATTATATCTCTGCTCTCATTTTGTGTCGAAAATAATCTAGATCAAGTACCCATACTTCGCAGGGCACTCTCCAACAATACTGAAGTGCGTGATACAAAATATGCCCCATGTAATATGGAAAACACCTGCAGTCACCTTTTGGTTTACCTAGGAAGAGAAACTATGGTTACTAGCTCATATTCGGTGCCTGGGGGTATATTCGACAATCGATATCTAAAGTGTGGGTAGGGTAACAAAGCCTAAAGCCTCGAAAGCATCGCCTCTCAGGGAGGTATGGGTATGATAGAAACCTCCAATACACAATATTTCCACTATGCTTGGTCCATATTTGGAGGGGATTCTCCTTGGCTATTCCTTACGCGACCCCATGCTTAACTCATGTGTTAAAGGAGCTTTTGGACCAACCTACACAAAAAACTAGATTCTTCACTCCCTATCTCAAACACTTATGTTTGTTTAGTAGCCTTCAAGAAACTTACTCTCTAACCTATGCCAAGGACCTGGCCTAAACTTGTTTGTTTACCCTAGAAAAATGAAAGTTTTCTAATAAATTTTAGTTACGTGTTCATTTTAATAGGTTGTTTTTACTCAAAAGGGGTGCAGATGAAACTTTGGTGATGTTTTAGACCAAATCCAAAAGTAATGCAATATAAGAACACGCAATCAATTTCTTCAAATAAAAATAGATGCAGCAATGCCTGTAAAGAAAATTATTTTCTTTTTTAGATGAAAACAAGAGTTTGATTGCAAGAATTAGAACACCTCTAGATGCAAATGTATACAAGGATGCAAAACTTGTACTAATGGATTCTTTTCTTTTTTTAATAAAAACAACTACCACTATCAAAGCATAATGAAACTACCTAAATGATAAGAAACTACCTCCTTTCTTGCAAATATGGAAGGAAAGGGTTCAAGAAATGAGAAGCAAACAAATAGACATTTTTTATCTTTTTCTTTTACAAAAGAAAAAATAATCACAGGAATGCATATATTTTTTTTTCTTCTTGAAACAAGGAAAAAAGAAGGAAAAAAGACGGAAAACATTTATCCTAGATGACATTGAAAATAAAATGAATCCGGAAATGTAGACAAACAAGGATATTCTTTCACTCTACCTAACAAGCCTTATACTAAACAGTCCAAGAAAAGATTTTATTCTTTTTTGTATATAAAGTGTTCAAGGATTAGCAGAGAAAAACCAAACTGAGACTCAAGATAGTCTAGGTGATTGATCCAACCCAACATTCAACCCAAAAAGGAAGAGATTTTTTTTCAAAAACTTCAGCTTCACACAAGTCCGTGACTGTTACAAGAGAAACTTGTAGATATATGCGAGCTATAAAGATGCAACTTGTGGATGTACGTGATCTAAAGTGATGCAACATGTGGGTGGCAAGGTAAGGACAGAAAATAAAAAGGAAACTCAAAAACAGAGGGCTTCATAACATAGCAATAGGACCTATGGCACTGAAAGACTCTATAAAAAGACTCAGAAACTAACATAAAAGGACAAAGAAAGAAAGCAAGACACTTCAACCAAAATCACCCAACTAGGAGTATCCCCAGTGGAGTCTCCAATTCTAATCAAGGGATTTTTTCCCGCAGTGACAAGCACACAAAAACTAAAGAAAATAACTACTTAAGTTAGGAGAAAGCAGGGATAGAGAGGAGAAAAGAAGATGCACCTTGTTCTCTTTTTTGATGTCGATCCCCTCTCCAATTCGTCAAAGAGATCCCAAACTTCTATTGGAATCATCTTGCAAGATAGATGCAAAACTAGGGCTACAACGAAAGTAGTTATGCGATCAAAATCATGTGCATGTTATATGTCATATTCAAAGTAAGCATAAATATAAATGTACATTGAAGACAAATGTGTGGGAAAACAAACTCTTTTATTATCAACAAGTGGAAAAGGTAAGTTACAACAATGTCCAACCTTAAGCACTATCTTGAATCCAACTGTCTGGGTTCCTTCGAGAATCCTCAAGCATCAAATCAACTGATATTATATTCTCTCGATGACTTAGATAGGGATAAGGAGACACCCTATAGCCATATAAAATGAGAAAGAAACTCTGTAAAATGAGTTTGCAAACTAAAGGGGGTGTTGCTCAGAGAATTATAGGGAAAGGAGGCTTGCTAGATGTTGGCAACATAACTTTTCACCAAGGGACTTGTGTTTTCCTCTGTATCCCTCTATGGTTGTTTTATATATTCCAAAAGAGGTTTGGGGAGTTGAATTCCTTGTGTATAGGAAACGGTCCTTGGGAAATGATCCCAGCTGAAAAACATGCCCAAAAATATGGGATTATTTTATTTTTCACCAAAAATAAAGGCATCTGCGAGTTGCAGTGAGGAAAGGTGAGGATGTCCACATGTTGCACTAGGGAAACCCATGGATATGCTCTTAGGGAATGTTTTTTAGATGATTGTTGAGAGGACCTTTAGGGAAGAGTCTAGAAAGTATTTGGAAAAGGGTTATGCCATGACACAAATGCATAGGTGTGGCAATTTGTGTTATAACACCACATCCGAAGTTTCCAGGAGTGGTGGAAAATATGGTCAAAGTACTTCCATATTAAATATCAAGTGCAAGCCAAACAAAGGGGGGAAACATAATTCAAAATCATTCTCACCCACAACCTTGTTGATGGTGTAAGGCCCATATAAGAGTGGGTGGAATCTCCGATAGGGTCTTATGAAGCATTCTTACTACAAATGAAACCATATCTTATCTCCCACATGAAACTTGTGTGCTACTCAATGTTGATCGTGGTGTTTCTTGTACTTGGCATTTGATTTCTGTGGAATATCCTGAATTTTTTGTTGGATTTTCTCGATTCATTCAACAAATTTGGTTGCTCGATCAACTTCAGTCTAAGCATGGCAGGACCCTTCCTATGCAGTTGTAATGGGAAGATCCATGCCCATGGGGGAAAATTGTTGGAGCCCCAAGCACATGTAAAAGGGGATATTTCCAATAGAGGTATGGAGGGATATGTTGTAGCTATGTTGAACATAAGGAAGGCTTGCATACCATGTTCTTGTATGTTTGGAATTGTACATCTTTAGCATATGAACAATCATCATGTTGACTACCTCTGTTTATCCATTATTCTTTGGGTGGAAGGTAGTCGATTTGGTCAACTTGGTGTCCATCATTGACCATAGGGTAGACCAAAAAGTACTCAAGAACCTACTATATCAATCTGAAATAATGGTCCGTGGGAGCCTAAAATGATCCCAAACACACTAAAAGAAGAGATTAGTAGTGGCCTTGATCTGGGTTGGTCATCTATCTCACTACCTTTTAGGTGGAATGATCTAGATTGTTTTAGGAAAAAAATGAAGACAGTGATATAACAAACATATAACAAGGAATTTACACAGAGATATGGAAAGGAGCACATTAATATGGTAAATCTCATATTATATTAATAAATGTTTGAAATACAAAAGACCGTAAAATGCAAAAGCACACAAACTAGCTAGAATGGTGGTAGCTTATGTCTTAGAAGATATGTGTCTGCTAGGCTCATTCACAAACATATGATTACAATGAGGATCTAAAGGAATTTTTAACATAAATATAAATTAGAAAACCCTAACATCCAAAAATCTAACCCTAAGACATGAAGCACCAAAATTTATGTGGGCCTTGATGGGTATAAGTTGGTACATTAATTTCCCGATATTGTATCTTTTCCATATGATCTCTATTTTAGGCACATGATAGCTCATTGAAAACATCTATCTAAGGAATACCAATTTTTATTCCACACTCTAACTCTGTCTACAATGTGATTTTGGCGGGCCCAAAAAACATTGTTTAGGGCCTCAAAACATCCCCAAACGTTTAGGATCCCAAAAGCTAGAAAAAATTGTCAAAATGGAAATTGGGATTTGAGCCATTGGAATAGGTGGGTGGCCACCCATATCCACCTAGATCATTCCTCCCCCCTTAGGAATCAATTGTCTCCATTGTGTCAATGCCTGCATCATATGAGGAAACCTCTGTTGAACCTGACTCTCATTGAGCCACTTTCCCTGATGAAGAAACTACCCTGCTTTGGAGGGCCGATATAGTTTGATAGTTTGTTGGCTAGTGTCATTTTCCTTAGTATGCATGATATGATCAAATTCCACTTTTTTGATGCAAGAAGGATTGAGTTCTATAGGGTCCAACAGCTCAGCCGCATCCAAAGTGTCTAGGAGAGGTGGAAAATATGGTCCTAGTAGTTCCACATTAAATACCAGGTGCAATCCAAGGAATGGAGGAATACTTAATTCAAAATAATTCTCACCCAGAGCCTTGTTTTTGGTGCCAGGCTCATATTGGAGTGGGTGTAGCTTCCAATGAGGTTGAGGTGATATTTCTATAAATGAAACCAAATCTTATCTCCCACCTAAAATTTGTGTGGTATCGGATGTTGATCGTGGAATTTCTTGTACTTGACATTGGATTTCTTCACAATATCATGAACTTATTGCTGGATATATTGGATTCGCTCAAAAAATTTGGCTTCCCAATCAACCTTTTTCTTAGCATGGGAGGATTCTTCATGTGCAGATGCAATGGGTAGAGCTATGCCAATGGGGGGGCATGGTCGAAACCCCAAGAACACCTGAAAAGGGTTGTGGACAATAGAGTTTTGGAAGGCTCAGTTGTAGCTATGTTGAACATAAGGAAGGATTTCATCCAATGTGTGTGGACAATTGGAATTATACATGCGCGGGATATGGGCAATCATCATGTTGACTACCTATGTTTGTCCATCCATTTTTGGGTGGAAGGAAGTCGATTTAGTCAGCTTGGTTTCCATCATCAACCATAGGCTATACCAAAAGGTGCTCAATAACATGTTGTCTCGATCATTGATGATAGTTTGTGGTATCCCAAAATGAACCCAAAAATGTGTGAATAAGATCTTGGTGGTGGCCTCAGCTATGATGCTCTTCTTGCAAGGTGCAAAAATTTTCATATTAGAGAGTCGATCAACAACCACAAAGACATAGTCAGTCCCATGCTTCGTTGAAGGAAGACCAAACATTCATTCCATGGACATGGACTCCCAATGCCTATCTAGAGTAGGAAGAGGTGTGTATAGCCCCTATTTCTTGATGGTGGGCTTGGAAATGGAACAGGTGGTCTTGATGTACATGTGAACATATTGTCGAAGCTTTGGCCAATAAAAATGCTTTTGCAGTACTATCTTGTCTTTTCTACACCAAAATTTCTCATTTACCAACTGTAATGAGCTTCCCAGATCATTTTTGCACACTCGCTTGAAGGAACACAAAGGTGGCTCAGATGGCATAATAAACCATCATGGAGATGAAAGTTGGAAACTATTTTTTCTACACTCAATTCCTGATAGGCAATAGCAAAGTCATAGTCATTATTGTATAATTGTGTCCATCCATATCTCTCATGTCCACAAGAGTTGATAACTGTGGCGAGTGCTAGCACTCGGGGTTGACTAAGGAAATTTGTGAAATGGTTGGTGCTACCCTTATTGTACTTGATATTTAGGTGGAATTGGTACAGTTACATGGACCACTTCTGATGGAAATTATTTTGTAACTTTCCATGTGTCTCTATAAATTACATAGGCCTGTGATCAGTGTGGATGATCATTTCCTTCCCCAGAATGTAATGCTTCCACTCTTGACATGCTTGCACAATGGAGTACATGTATTTTTCATAAGTGGGGTATCTTTGAACAAGATCAGATAGATTTTCACTATTATAGGCTACCAGATTCCAATTTTGAGTGAGGATTGCACTCATAGCATAATTGAAAGCATCTATCTCAATCTCAAATGGTCATTGCAGGTCTGGATTTCAATTCTGGATTTTATGTTGGGGAAAGAACCACACAAACTTGTCCTTTGTGCCACCCTTGGTCACCTGGCTTAGGGCCCAAGTGATATGAGATAACCCCAATGAAAACCACTAGTAAATTAATCAAGGACCAAGAAGTTATGGAGCTCGGTCATTGTGTTTGAGTCTGGACAATCAAAGATGAATTTCATCTTGGCTAGATCCACATGCACACCTTTCACATCCATGATGTATCCCAAATATCGGATTCTCTACATGATGAAGGAACACTTCTCCAAGTTGGCATACAACTTGTGTTGCAACTGGGTGCCCAATACCTGTTGAATATGCTCCAAATGTTCCTCCCAAGTTTTGTTGAAGATTAGGATGGCATCTGAATATACAACCACAAAGGAATTTGTGAATGGTTGTAATATATCATCCATCATCCAAATGAATGTGGTTGGGGCATTATTCAAGCCAAAAGGAATGACCAACCACTCAAATAGGCCTCCTTTGGACTTGAAGGTTGTCTTCCACACGTCAGTTTTGTCAATTGCCACCTGGTGGTAACATGACTTCAAATCAATTTTACTGAAAAACTTGACTCCCTTAAGCTAATTGAGAAGATCATCAATATAGGGAATTGGGTATTGATTCTTTATTGTGATCTTTTTCAGAGCTCTGTAATCAATACAAAGTCACCATGTCCCATCCATATTTTGTACTACAACAATTGGGCTCATGCAAGGTGATTAGTTGGGTCTGATGTGACCCTTCAGAATGAGCTCATGGATTTGGCATTTGATTTATTCATTCTCCATAACAAAACGCCTGTATACATGGCCGTTAGCCAGAGGAGAACCAGGTGTCATATCAATTGGGTGATTTACCTGACAATTCACAAGCACCCTAGTAGGCGAGGCGAATATGTCTTTGTACTCCTAGACTATTCCAACCACCTACTTTTGTTGGATAGATAGACCTCATGCAGAGGTTTTGGCAGTTGCAGTGACCTTTCGGTCATCTTCCGATCAACCCATACATAGGACAAATCTCCCAATATGAGAAACCACCTTTATGCACTACTTCGTAGAGATCAAAGAGACCACAGTATTTAGGACTACCTCTGATACCCTATAGAGTTAATATCCCAAAGTAATAATTACATTACAGGGCCTATATTCATAAACAACATGATGTTTCCACATTTATGGTTTTCCTATAAAAACATCACAAAATTGAAGTGGGGAAACATCACACAATACCTCGTCTTTTAAGGGTTTGATGTTGTAGTGCAGGAGACATTGTTGGCTGACGCAGTTGTTCCATATCTAGCTACGCTAACCGATGGTGTATGGTTGAGGATGTGCTATCATTGTCAATTTCAACCTCTTGAAAACCCTTACTGATATTGAGTTCTTCTAGATACCACTATCAAAGATGAAATGGAGCAGGGTTCCCTTCACCTACATCTGTGAGTGGAAAATATGTTCCCCTTATTCAGGCTCCTATGGTTCCTCTAGCTAGAGTTTTGTGGTAGCGACGGGGACACTAGGTTTTGCATAAATGATATGTCTTCCCTTTTCTAGCTAAGAATCAGAGCCTGAGTTAGCATCTAATCCTAGGGCTTTCATCTCATCCAACAATCATTTTTTGGAGCGATAATCATCAGTATTGTGCCAAGGGATTTTATGGAACTTGCACCATTTTCCAATGTCCTTATTCGAATTCACATTACCCTTCTTTGTTGGGGGCTTGGGATGGTTATCCTAGGGTTGGCCATCCTTTATCTTTCCTTTGACCTAGGATTTAGGTCCCCCCTTAATATACTTTAGTTGTTGTGCATTTCATATCCGAACTCCCCCTTGTTCCATTTCTTGAATTTCTTCTTGATTTTGACAACATATTGATAAGCGACTCCAAATCACAAGATATCTAGAAACTTCATTTCGGTTTGGATGTACTAATGCAGAGCCCCACGGTATTTTAGGACCATATGTTGATCATATTATTTGATACCCATCTTGGTGCGAAAGGTATGGAAACTATTTGTGAAATCTAGCACTGTTTGGCCCCTCTCTTGGTGTACTATGGTCCATCTCGTGAATTGGTCCTCATAACATCCAAAAGGGTAATATTGTTCATTGAGGGCATCAATAAAATCCTCCGAAGTGGGTCCTAGCCCAAAAATTCCAAACTCATCCTCGACATGTTTCTCATAGTAAGTCTCCCACCAATATATGACATGGAGAAGGTCCTTAAGGAGCACGCAGGTCATATTTTCACCATTGGAACAATTGTGGACAAAGAAATAATCCTATAGCATATTTAATCATTTTTACAAATCATAGAAATCTATCTGGCCTTCAAATAAAGAAATGTCAAATTTAACTTGTACCTTGAAAGGATTCACACCTCTGAAGTGATTTCGGTTTGAAGGTGCCTCCGTCATTGTCAATAGCCATCGAATAATTTGGGTGAAACTATCCATCATCTTGTTCCTCTGTTAAAGAAGAGCTTCCTCGAGAAATAGTTTGAAAGGATATCTTGTCTTGTAACCCCTCTTTTCTTCTTCCATGGAAGATATCTTAGGTGTGCAATAACAGTTGTCCTCAAGAGATACAAGCTCAAGACCCAACTCTCTATACCCTGACCTCGGTGGGGACATACACTAAATACGACAAGGAGAAGACCGCTCTCAAACCACTGATCCATATTATTTTAGGGATGATATGAAGGAAACTATATAATAGACATATAACAAGGAATTTGCATAGATATATGGAAAGGAACACAATAATACAGTAAAGCTCAGATTTTATTAATAACTTTATGAAATACAAAATATTGTAAAATGAAAAAGCTCACATGCTATCTAGAATGGTGGTAGCTTATCTCTAAGAAGAGATGTGTCCACTACACTAATTTGAAATTAGTTGGTTACAATGAGGCTCCAAATTCCTTTTTAACATAAATCATAAATGAGAAATCCATAACATCCAAAAACCTAACCCTGAGAGATGAAGCACCAAAAGTCATGTGGGCCTCGATGGGGTAAGTTGGTACATCAACTTCTCAGGGTCACATATTTTGCATATGATCTTCATTTTAGGTGCATGATAGCCCATTGGAAAGGTATATCTGAGGACTACACATTTTTTCATCACTCTCTAACTTTGTCTACAGTATGATTGTGGCATGAACAAAAAGTGTTGTTTAGGGCCTCAAAATGACCCCGAAATTTTAGGACCCAAAACGCTAGAGAAAAACTACCAAAATGGAAATTGGGCTTTGAGCTGGTGGAATAGGTGGGTGGACACCGATGTCCACCTAGATCATAGAAAAATTGGAGGAATCATCTTGAAGGGCCATTTCGACAACTAGTCCAAATTTGGGTCCAAAAAATAGTC
This sequence comes from Picea abies, assembly GCA_900067695.1. Classification (NCBI taxonomy): domain Eukaryota; kingdom Viridiplantae; phylum Streptophyta; class Pinopsida; order Pinales; family Pinaceae; genus Picea; species Picea abies. The sequence goes on along the minus strand of CBVK0101357234.1, from coordinate 10,092 downwards.
ATAAATCTTCCAAATCCATTTTGAGGAATCAAACAACCTTTTGTTTTTTCCAAACCTTGATATGGAGGAAGATTCTAAATTCTACATATCGATACCTTTCTAATAGTGTAGACCTTTTTTCAATCGGGGTTCATATGACAAGGTTATGCCTCCCACAAGTTGACCTACCATATTGATCACCATGGTGCGAGTGGATGTCACGTCATCCTCCATTACTTAAACATGTGAGGATATCCACGTAGTAGGTTTTCTAAGAACATTATAGAAGGCCAAAAACATTATCACAATTTAAGGTTGATGAAGTCAAAAACCTATCCCTATATGGATATTAGGTTATGTTAAATACCGGGCCACTAAGATGAGAAGGGGTTCCATTCTTTTGCATTGTATCTTATTCCATAGTTGAGAAAAACATATTAGAATAATATTATGTGAGAATAGAAGAGGAGTAGAGTTTATGTAGCATCCATACAGGCCACATGTCAAAGGAAAGTCCATAAAGAGTGGATCTTTCTTTGTACTTGTATGATTTATTTACCAGAGAAAAGAGAGTAGAGTAGCCTCACATTCTAGATAGGTTTTATCCTATATTGGGTTTCCCAAATCATATCTTGTGTTTATTTGTGGATGGTGTGAATGTGTTTAATTTTTCTCTAATTTTTCTGTGTTTTATCTAATTTATCAATAACTTAATATTCTGGAGATCTAAAGTAAATTAACCTTAATAGTAAATATTTAGGTATTTTGTTAGATTTGTTGTGACGAAATGTTCCAGTGGAATATATACAGTAGTTTACATATCATATTGGTATCATAGTAGGTTTTTCTTTTGGATATTTTTGGGAAGTATCAAGATTCAAGAATTGGCTTAAGGAGAAGTCACGGAAACCCTAGCCATGGCATAAGAGTATGTTCATAATAACCCTTGAGATATAGCAGAAGAAATATTTTAACAATTGGAAGCACGAGTTGCTAACATCAGTCACAATATGAACCTCCTCATGGTGGCTCTAGCAAGCAAGCTCATACCATTTGGAGATGATGGAGGCTCTAACTTAGAGAACAGATTGGAGAGGAAATCAGAAGATCAGGAAGAAAAGGAGTTGTGGAAAGAATTCGAAAAATAACAGTCAACTTCCAGTGTCACGAACCCTTCGAAATACTTATTAAAGATGGAAGTGAAAATGGACATAAATCCATATCAAGGTGAGATCGATGAATTAAAACTGAATCATTGGTTTCAAAAACTAGAATTTTATTTCATCATTCACCAAATAGATGAAGAGCAGAAGATTTCGTTTGCTATATTAAATTTAGAGGTCCATGCTTTAACTTGGTGGGAAATTCATATGGAAACACTTAGGTTGGAGGGTGATCTGCTAGTAACTAGGTGGGAGGACTTCAAAACCCTCATTAAGTCCCAATTTAACCCTATCAGGTATGTAGAGTACCAATGGATCTAACAACAGTACTTCTTACAAAGGAAGTGGCAGAGTATATAGGAGTACAACACTGAGTTCAGAAAGATGGCCATCATGTTGGGTGTCTCTGCCAAAAACCCATATGTACTCCTCAAGTATCTTGGGGGTTTAAATAGTCTTCTAGTAAAGTAGGTGATTATCTTCAAGCCAAGGACGATGGATGAGGCATGTGTATAGGTATATTACCTGGAAAACATAGGCTAAAAAAAGGGGAAGCTAAGTGGTTCGAAGTAGAAAGAGCACCAGAAATATTTCAAGGAGGGGAAGAAGAAGTGGAAAGGGGGGGAAGATAAGAAGACAAAATCCACTCCAAAATAGAGTAAATATCCCAACAACCTTTTCAATCATTGCAACATCGATGGCCACACCGAGGAAAATGTTTGAAACTACATCCAAAGTTGAACCCAAAGAATCACAAGGAAGGAAATAAAAAGAACCTTCTAGAAAAAGATTCAATCAATCAGTTTAAAAGTAGCTTGGATGTGGATGACAAGATTTTATGCACATCTATGCAAAAGGAGGTGAATTTGAGTATCCTTCATCCCTAGGAAGACAAGGGTATTACCAAGCTCTTCCACATCAATATTCAGGTCAAAAATACTAAGATAGATGGTTTTTTCAACTCTAGTTCACAGGATAATATCGTAGCAGTAGATATGGTCAACAAGCTTGGATTGCAGGTTCACAATCATCCTATCCCCTGTCCATTGGTTTGGATACACAAGGATGCAAAGATAAAGGTAATGAAACAATGTAAGATTAAATTTTCTATAAGTGTTGATTTGATTAATGAAGTGCAATTGGATGTAGTACCACGTGATGTATGTGGAGTATTGTTTGGAATCCCTTACATGTACATGTGGGATTCAATATTCATGCAGAGAGCCAACCAATACTGACTAATCAAGGATGGAAAGTCCTACATAATCAATGCACATAAAGGCAAGTCAAATATCTCACTAGTAAGTGCCAACCAAGCAAAGAAGTTGATTAGTTCTAGTAAGAAATATGTTTTACTTTTATTAAGAGAAAATTAGTATGATGATTAGTCAATGAGAGTGAAGGCATCCCTAGAGGGGTGTACTAAAGAGAAGAAACAATATTTGGAGGAGGTTCTACAAAAATATAGAGGAGTGAACTAGGAGCCTAAAGAGATACCACCCAAGAGGGAAGTGGAGCATGAAATACGGTTGTTTCTAGACTCCCCATTGTCAAATATTAGGTTGTATAGACTGTTCATTCTAGGAGTGAATGAAGTGAAGAACCAATTGCACCAGTTATTGGAGCAGGGTGTAATTCGACCAGGTACCTCATATTGTTGGCCACCCAACACAATTGTTCCCAATAAGGATGGGACTTGGAGAATGTGTATCGATTACGGCATTGAACAATATTACACTAAAGAATCAGTACCCCCTACCAAGGATCGATGATCTATTGGATCATTTGTAGCATGACAAGTACTTCACTAAGCTAGATATGAAATTAGTATATCACTACATATGAGTCAATGAATAAGATACCTGGAATACTTCCTTCAAGACAAAACAAGGTTTGTATGAGTGGTTGGTTATGACATTCGGTTTGCACAATGCACTGACTACGTATATGAGACTAATGAATGACTTTTTACACCCTTATCTATATTGATTTGTTTGTCTATTTTGATGATATCTTGGTTTATAGTGCTACCTTGAAGGAGAAAATGTCACATCTTATGCAAGTGTTAGAGACTCTAAAAAATCACTAGCTATTGGAAAATATCAAGAAATGTGATTTAGCTCAGCAGTGTTTGGTGTATTTGGGGTATGTGATTGGTGGAGGGGAGCACAAGATAGATCCCACAAATATGGAGGCCATCATGAAATAACAATCCCTACAAAATTCACTGAAGTTAGGAGTTGTTTTGGGGAAAGACAATACATGCAAAAGTTCATAGCGTCATTTTCAACAAAAGATGCACCAATCCACACCATAACAACTAGTGGTAAGAGTTTCTTGTCGGGAAAAAATTAGCAGAAAGAATTTGATGAGATTACAAGAAAGATCAATCAAGAATCAATGCTCATGCTACCAAATTTGTAGAATCCTTTTCAAGTGGAGACAGATGCAAATGGGTATTCCATGGGAGTAGTGTTGATGCAAGGAGGAAGGCTCATTTGTTATCATTCTGAAGTATTTCATGATGAATTTCTCAACTAACCTACCTATGAAAAGGAGTTATATGCCTTGGTACAAGTTGTCAAAAAGTAGAAACACTATCTGATGGGAAAGGAGACCATCATCCACATAGATCACCATCCACTACAGTATTTGCAGTCCCAGAGTAATCTACAAATAAATATAAATTACAAGTGGATGGGGTTTTTACAACAATTTAATTTGGTAATAAAGTATCAGAATGGTAGCACGAACAATTTGGGAGACATTCTTCCATGGCCACCCACATCCAATATTACATATTTTGGAACTCTAATGCACATGGATTATTTTACCCATGATGCATACAAAGTGGCATACACAAAATATGAGGACTTCAAGGAGGTGTTTCAGTAGCTACAGGGCCAAATTCATATAGAAGAATGTGACAGCAAGGTTGAATATCATTTCTAGAATGGTTTACTCTATAATATTGACAATCTCTATGTTCCTAAAGGTGAATGATTGTAGTTTATCAAAGAGGCTCACACCTCCAAGGTTGCAGGACATTTTGGTGTTGGGAAGACAGTTTCCAACTTACAAAGATATGTGTATTGGTCCAGAATGCAAGAATATGTAGCATGGTATATTATAGGATGTAAACTTTTTTGTACCAGCAATCCAAACAACAGGAAGAAACATCTATACCATCCCTTACCTATACCCACTCTACCTTGGGAAATCATTTCCATGGATTTTGCGAGAGTGTTACTGACAACCAAGAAGGGACATGACTATATTTTTGTGGTAGTTGAGAGGTTCAAAAAAATGTCCATTCTCATGCCTTGTAAAAGGACCATCACTAGACAAGAAGAAACAAATAAGTTCTTTGAACAAGTCTGGGTTCACTTTGGGATACCAAGGAGCATCATCTCATATAGGGATACCATATTTCTTAGTGAATTTTAGACTATGTTGTGGGAGACGATGGACACTAAGTTGAAGAGGTCTACAACATTCCATCAATAGATAGATGGGAAGAAAGAAGTAGTCAACAAGACTTTCGTGCATATTTTGAGGGGTTACAATTAAAAGCTTCTGAAGACTTGGGATGAAAATTTGATCTATATACAACACTCTTATAATAAAGAAGTCCACACTTCTACTGGTAAGTCACATTTTGAAAGTTTCTTTTGGTATTTTCCACCTTCAACCTTATATGGTATATATGGAGATGAATTAAAAGAAAAAAATGTTTTTTAGAAGATCAGGAAGATCCATTTGCAAGTATAGGAGACACCAAATAAGTCACAGGAAAAGTACAAGGATAAACATGACTAGCACAAAATAGAGAAAACATTTATAGTGGGAGATAGAGTATGGTTACAAATGAATAAGGAAATACTACAGGGTCCTGGTAAGAATATCAATGATCTATGGTATGGTCCTTTGTGGTATTAGAAAAGGTGGGAGATAATTCCTACAGACTCATTCTACCCCCATACATGTACATTTAGTTAGTAGTGAATGTGGAGAATCTCAAACTCTCTGAGCCCTCCACGTTGTATCAGATGGAGGAGAAATTCCTACCTTCCATAGATGATTTAGCACCAGATGCTCAGGAAGACTTCGAAGAAGACACATTTTTTCATAAGTGGTCCAAAACTATAAGACAAGGGAAATATGACCTTTGGTAGATTGGATTGAAAGGACAACTTCTAGGTAAAGAAAATGGTTAATTCAGGGAGAAGGTAGAGGAAACATATCCTCACCTCATTCAGTAAACATTTTGGCAACCAAAAGACTCCCTAAATTGGGAGGTATGATATGGATTGGATCATTATATGATTTTTAATCTATCTCATTACTTTTTGAGTGGAAAAATTGGAGGAATCAATTTGGAGGGCCATTTCAAGGGCTTGTCCAAATTTATAAATTTGGGTACAAAAAAAATTCAAAAATATTCCATATATATTTTGAGTCACCAAATGACCTATTTTTTGTCCAAACCTTACTATGTAGAAAAATTCTAAATTCTACACATTGATACCTTTCCAATGGTGCAAATCATTCATCAATCGAAGTTTGTCTGGGAAAGCTATGCCTCCCAGAATTTGGCCTACCATAATGATCACCATGGTGTGAGTGGATGTCATGGTGAGAGTGGATGTCATGTCATCCTCCATTACTTATACATGTTGGGATAGCCACGTAGTGGATTTTTTAAGAACATTGTAGAAGGTCCAAAACCTTATCACAATTGAAGGTTGAGGAAGTCAAAACCATATCCCTAGATGGCTATCAGACCACTAAGAAGGGAAGGGGTTCCACTATTTTTCATTTTATCTTGTTCCATAGATAAGAAAAACATATGAGAGTGGTATTATGTGAGCATAGAAGAGGAGGAGAGATTTTTAGTATCTATACAAGCCACAGGTCAAAGGAAACCACACACAGAGTGCCTCCTTCTTTGTACTTGCATCATTTCTTTACCAAAGAAAAGACAGAAACAAAACCTCACCTTCTAGTTGGGCTTTCTCCCGTATTGGGTTTCCCAAGGAATATCTTGTGTTTATTTGTGGATCGTGTGTATTTGTTTTATTGTTCTCTAATTTTTATTTTATTTATTTATTTTATCAATAACTAAATATTATAGAGATCTAAAGGAAATTAACGTTAATAGTAAATATGTTTGTATTTTATTATATTTGTTGTGACAAAATATTCCACTGGAATATCCACGACAATTTACATATCATATTGGTATCAGAGTGGGTTTTTATTTTGGGTATTTGTGGGAATTTGAAGGTTTCAAGAAATGGATTAAGGAGAAGTCAAAAAAACCCAATCCATGGTGGACAAAGCCTTGGCTATGATGCTCTTCTTGTAGGATGTCAAAACTTCCATCTTAGAGAATCGATCAACAACCATGAAGAAATCAAATTAAAATTATTGGTTGAAGGTATACCGGACATGTAATCAATGGAGATGGACTCCTAAGGATTCTAACGAGCAGGTAGAGGGGTGTATAGCCTATGTTTCTCAATGGCAGGTTTGGTAATGGCACAAGCAGTGTGGGATCTAATATACATTTTGACATCTTTTAAGAGCTTCGGCCAAAAAAAATGATTTTGTAGTACCTCCATTATTTTTTCCATTTCAAAATGTCATGCCACCCAACTATAATAAGATTCCCAAATCGTCTTTTCACACTCACTTTAAGGAACACAAATATGGATCAGATGGAATAACATTCCATATTCAAGATGAAATTCTGGAACTGGTTTTCCTGTGCTCAATTTTTGATATGTAATAGCAAAGTTAGAGTCACTATCATATAATTGTAGCCACCTGGAGGTCTCATGCCCATAGGAGTTGAGAATTCTGGTTAGTGCCACAACCAAGGGTTGAATAAGGTAGTTTGCAACATGGTTATTTTTTCCCATCTTGTACTTGATGTTCAAGTGAAATTTTTTGATGCATGTTCACCACTTCTGATGGAAGTCATGTTGGACAACTGAGAGGGGGGGGGTGAATCAGTTGTTACCGAGCTTAAACAATTATGCTTATTTTAAAACTCTTTACAGAAACACTGAATGATGATCACAATAATGTAGGGAAATAAACACTAGCACATTCAGCATCAGTCCCATATATGAGAAACACAGAGACAGATATTTTTTGAGGAAACCCATATAGGGTAAAAACCTCTTTTTCTTTATATGATAAGTAATAATTACATTCTTTACATTATCATACATAAGAGCACCAACTCATAATGAGGCTACAACCTCTGTTTTGCAAGCTGCAACTTGGTGAGAGCACCAACTCTCTGTTTTCTCTAGCACCCACTACAAGGAAGCACCAACTCCCTGGTTTCTCTAGCACCAACTAGAAGGAAGCACCAACTCCCTGGTTTCTCCAGCACCAACTAGAAGGAAGCACCAACTCCCTGGTTTCTCTAGCACCAACTCCCTAAGTGTTTCTAGCACCAACTGGATGGAAGCACCAACTTCCAATCATATAGGCAACCAACTTGTATAACAAAGAACAATAGTTCTCCCTTCCACCACCCGGCCACCCTGGTTTCTCTGGATATAATCAGATGGAAGCTACAACTCCCTGTGTTCAAGCACCCACTTGAACCTCTGAGGACAACAGTCCTCCTGAGCACCTCCCAACCACCCTAAAATATAAATTCTTTGTTACTCAAACTTATTATAGTGATATATTGTTCAACAATGGCTTACCAGACTCATCATTGTTCTACTACATTTCGTTACTCTGTCTGCCTCATTTCCTTCTTGCGTACATCACTTGCGCTATCTGTTCTTCTGCCTTTTATGCTCTGTGCGCCATACCCATTCACTGCACAGATCCTCTTCTGTTCAATTCAGCTGCTGCACTCTCCTCCTTCTTCACACATGAATCACCTTCACCAACAACAACCACAACAAACTCTAAGAGAAACAACAGCCCCATCTATTCTCTATACTGTGTATATATAGCTTATGTGCATCTTGTGCATGCAATATTCACCATTCCTATGCATGCTCATACCGCGCCAATCTCCTCCACATCTCAAGCTCTCTGCGTGATCATCATCATGACTCTTCAACTTCTCTGGCAGTTCAAACGCGTGTTTGGCATCACTGGGTGTTATGCTGAGATTCCTAAGCCTCTCTAGAAGTTGAGACTCCTCGTCTTCTCTGTGATAGTCAAGCTCACCTTCTCTATTTCAGTTATAGGCTTCCATGCTCATCCATCTGTCAATCCCTTCTAAGAATAGTCTTCCTTCACTTGGACGAAGCTTGGAGACTCTTCATCTCCTCTGGCTATCACATAGGGGTCTCTTCGAATTCTCTAGCAGACGCCATCAATGGTTTCTGACAGTTTCACTATGTCGTGCATCAGTAGCCCTCCGATCAATACTTGATCTGACGGTTCAGATTACATTGCGATTTCACATATCGCGGTATCGGGATTCTTGATGTCAATAATCTTTGACATGTCCAACTCTCGATCCTTGAAACTTCGACAAGGACTGGAATCAACGATCCATATTCAACCCTAATCTGATGACTCAGATTACATCACGATTTCACATATTGAGATATCGGGATTCCTGATGTCAATATTCTTTGACATGTCCAACTCTCGATCCCCGAAACATCGACAAGGGCTGGAATCAACGGTCCAGATTTGATCTTGATTCAACGGCTATGATTTAAGTCGTGATTTTGCATATCGCGAAATCGAGATTCATGTTGCATTGTTTCTTTGAAATCTCCAACACGTGATCCTTGAAAATCCATCATGGTATAAGGCTGTTGACATCACATGTGTTAAATAACTGCCATGTGTCACCCTGATTTGTGAACTACATGTGCTTGGCATGTTGAATCGGTCTGACACTTGTCATTACCTGGTTGTGCCACGTGTTCCTAGCTGATGTGGTCTACTAACGTGAGTTGGGTTGACGGTCTAGATCACATCTTGATCTGACGATTCAGATTCAGTCGGGATTTCACACATCGCGATTTCGGGATTCTTGATGTCAATATTCTTTGACATCTCCAACTCTCGATCCCTGAAACTCCGATAGGGAGTCGGATCAACGGTCCACATAACCCCCTGAGATGGACGGTCCTCCTACTTTCGGGATTTGTGAGCCCTCTACTCCTTGCACTTTTAAAGATTGTGTAGGTTTTCCTCGATCCAACGATGGTCGGACCTTGTGTTCAGATCTGACGCCCAAGATCTATCCTCCTCTTCAGCGCGCTCTTCTTGTCTTTATTCAAATCTGATGGCCCTCATGCTGTTGAGATTTGTGAGCCCTCTACTCCTTGCACTTTAAAGAACGTTAAGGTTCTCCTCGATCCAACGGTGGCCAGACCCTGCGCCCGGATCTAATGCCCGAGATCTATCCTCCATATCTGCGCGCTCCTCTTGTCTACATTGAGATCTGACGGTCATCGGGAATTCGGGATGGGATCCAATGGTCACCGACACTTCTCCTCCAAGCTTACACATCCTTCTTACTTGGAAGAATTTCTAAGTGTCAAAGGCCTCGACCTTTGATCCTCTTTTGATCCTAAGTACGCTATCTCCCTTGAGATTTAGTCATGAGTTAACCTCATCCCTGGTACACACCTACGCACTGCATTCGACTCTACGCTAATTCCTTCTGAGCTTACGTTGTTCCTATTTTTCCATCGATGCACACTCTGATCCTTCCATATTCACTGTTTCACTTGCCATCAATGACAAGCTTATGCTACCTGTAAAACATACCAAACATCCTATACACTATCTCTTCTAATCTTATCGAGGTTGCTCTGCAGCCTCTTCCCAAAATACTTGTGGTGCCCATCTGTTACATTCTTCCTGTATTCATGCCATATTCATTGCTGTAATTTCCATCAATGACAAGCATATTCTACTTGTTAAAAATTTCCAACAATCTCCCCCT